>PVKS010042395.1:0-15475 GCA_004027875.1 Aplodontia rufa
TTTTTTTTTTTTTTTTTTTAAAAGAGAGAGGGACAGTGAGAGAGACAGAGAGAAACAACTTTATTTAGTTTTTCACATAGCCTTTGTTGCTCCAACACTTAGTTGTGTATGTGGTGCTGGGGTTTGAACCCGGGTCCTTGTGCTTGCCAGGCAAGCGCCGAAACCACTGAGCCACTGCTCCAGCCCCCGAAAGTTTTTTTAACAAGAGGAAGATTTAGATCGGGAAGTCACAGCAGTGACATTAGAGGTTCTGAAAAGTACTAGACTGCAAAGGACTTTAACAACTATTTTCCTACACTTAAAGCACTTAATCTACATTTATTTTCTGCAGTGCTGGGGAGTGAACCCAGAACTAGGCAAGCACTCTTATCAATGAGCTACACCTCCAATCCTTAATCTTAATTTTTTTCTATTTTCATATTTTAATTTTTGGTACCAGTGATTGAAACCAGGGGCACTTAACCACTAAGCCACATCCTCAGCCCATTTTATACTTTATTTTGAGGCAGGGTTGCTTAGTGACTCCCTAAGTTGCTGAGGCTGGCTTTGAATTTGAGATCCTCCTGCCTCATCCTCTAGAGCCACTGGGATTATAGGTGTATGACACTAAACCTGGCTAATTAATTTTTTAAAAAGTATATATATTACAGTGCTAAGAAATGTTCTGCTAAAGAACTATGTATATTTAGCACTTTGTCAAAGCATGGATGCTAGAACCTCAAAAAGACTGCTCTAGCTTACAATTTTTTAAGTACTTTCTGTTCCATGAGGTAAGAAAATATCAAATACACATATAAGAATGCCAACAGCAGCAGTCTGAAATATCCCCATTGCCAAAACACATGTAGGTGTGGGTGGCAAAAAGCAACAGGTAGTTAGCCTAATGTTAACAAATTAATGGTAAACATTAGTGTTAGGGAACTAAGAAAAAGATTCAGTTGATTTAAACCAGAGTAAAAAGAGCTAGTTTGGTTGTCCATTCTGGGATAGGTGTCCTGATGGTAGTAAAACAGTAATTTTAAATTAATTACTTCCTATTATATACTATAAAATATATAATATTTTTGTCTTTTTTTTCTTTGTGTGTGGAGCTGGGATGAAACGTAGGGCATTATGCATGCCAGGCAAATGTTCTATCACTGAGCTACATCCATCCCCAGCCCAGCTTTTTAATTCTGATTGTCCAGATGGCCTCAAACTTGTGATTCTTCTGCCTTAGCCTCCCAACTAATTGCGATTATAAACATGGGCCACCACTGCCTGGCTATTTTGCCTTTTTTTTTTTTTTTAAACTACCAGTAATTGAACCCAGGAGCATTTAACTACTGAGCTACATCCCCAGCTGGTTTTATTTTTTATTTTGAGACAGGGTCTCACTAAGTTGCTTAGGGCTTCACTAAATTGCTGAAGCTGGCTTTGAACTTATGATTCTCCTGCCTCAGCCTCCCAAGCCACTGGGATTACAGGCATGCACCATCACAACCTACTATTTTGCCATTTTTAAGTAAAAACAATATAAAGATAATAACAAATTTAAGTAGATTCAAAGAAAACACTCCTTGAAAAAAAATTTTTGGAAAAGGAAATCTTCAAAATGTTTCCACTGCTATTTGGGCTCAGAATGAGGAAGAAAATCAGTACATTTCAATTTTATTAAAAGCCACTTTTGGGAAATCTGCACAAGTTTAGCAGTAACTTTCCATCCCTTCCAAGCAAACAGGTAAGCTTCTCTGAATCTTTTCTCAGCCTGAGAACTGAACTTTGAAAGAGAAAGAACTGTCAATATAGAGACAGTACTCAGGATGACATTTACTGATGTATCCCTAGACAAGTTCTAGATTTCTATGAAAGAGAAATGCAATGAACAAAGAACATTTTGATGGTACACATTAACTTCTTATATATGTTAGGAAGCATTTTCTTATTCAGCAAATAGCAAAAATAAAAACCATCTTTTTATTTGAAAATGAAATCCATGTGTGCTTTAAGTGTAACTCAGAACTGAGTATCTATATAGCAAAAACAAGTACATTTTGCACTGAAGAGGTAAATTTAAGTTTATCAAAAATAACATTTTAATGCAAATATAATACCTATAGATAAAAAAGTAACATGTGCCCATAATTTTATAATCGTTAGACCTATATTAGAGCTTGATTATGAAACTGTATTTTCAAAACTTTATAAAATAGCATCCCAGGTTATATCTAACACACTCACACTTATACTTTTTTTTTTGACACCAGGGGGCTCTATTACAGAACTACATCGCCAGCCCTGCCACACAAACACTGTTTTTAACTTTGAGACAGGGTCTAAGTTGCCAAAGTAGGCCTTGATTTGATATCCTCCTGAGTCAGCCTCCCAAGTCATTAGGATTACATGTGCCACCATGCCTGACCCTTGCACAGTTCTTATGTGAGACCTCTTCTACCTTTCAGTACAAAGAACTCCTATTTGTCTGTGAAAATACACCTCATCTCTGTAAACTTCCTCGATCTTAATACACCCTCCTTTGTATCATACTTTTTTTCTCCCTGTGCTGGGATCAAACCTGGGACCTCCAACATGCTAGGCAGGTGCTCTACCACTGAGCTATGCCCCCTGCCCCGTATTTATTTTTGGTACTCGGAACTGAACCCAGGGGTATTATACCTCTGAGATAAATTCCCAGCTCTTTTTAAGACAGGGTCTCACATAAGTGCTAAGGCTGGCCTCAAACTTGTGATCCTCCTGCCTCAGCCTCCTGAGTTATTGGGATTACAGACATTCCCCACTGCACCTGGCTTGTACCGTACTTTTAATTTTTTGGTATCAGGATTTAACCCAGGGTGCTTAACCACTGAGGCACATCCCTGCACTTTTTAAAAATTTTTATTTTGAGACAGAGTCTCACCAAGTTGCTTAAGGCCTTGCTCAGTTGCAGAGGTTGGCATCTAACTTTAGATCTTCCTGTCTCAGCTTCCTGAGTTACTGGGATTACAGGCATGTGCCACCATGCCCAACTTGAGCCATCCTTTTTATGGTGTATATTATATACACTGAAATTTTATGTCTTATTAGACAACTTGTCAGTGCCATGAAATTACTTATATGTGGTTCCGTGCACATGGAGGTCCCTCCACCCTATCCCATTATCTGTCCCTCAAAGTTTGTCAAAATATCACCTCTAATAAATCTTCCCTGATCTTCTAGTTAGATTAATTTCATTCTCTTTTGATCTTTTATGATATCCAAAACCAGTGCTTTTCAAGCTCTATGTGTTTATGACTCATCAAGGAACCGTGTTAAAATATAAATTATGATTAAGGGGAGAGTCTGCATTACTAAGCAGCAAGTAATGCCAATGCTGCTGGTCTGAAGACATAATCCAGACACAGAATTACTTCTTTGGTAATAAGTGAAGGCAAAGAATTGCCTTAAGGACTTCTACATATATTTCATACATATATAAAATGATACCACTACATTCTTGCTTTTATACACATGCATTTCATTATTGCTTCTGATGTGTTTTTATACCACAGACCTGAATATTCAGTCTAGATTTCCCTATTTATTCATTCACTTATTGACTCATTCAAACATAACTCATGTTCTTTTAATTTGTGCTTATGGATCCTGCTTTTTTTTTTTTTTTAAGAGAGAGAGAGAGAAAGAGAATTTTATTTATTTTTTTCATCTGGTCTCTGCTTTTCCAACACTTAATTGTGTATGTGGTGCTGGGATATGAACCCCAGTCATTGGGCATGCCAGACCAGCACTCCAACCACTGAGCCACCGCTCTAGCCCCAAGGATCCTGCTTTTTTTAGTCAGGTGTGGTGTGCTTATAATCCCAACTACTTGGAAAGCTAAGGCAGGAGGATTGCAAGTTTGAGGTCAACCTGGGCAACTAAGGGAGACAGTGTCTCAAAGTAAAATAAATAAATAAATAAATAGATAGATAGATAGATAGATAAAAAGAAATGAAGGTCGGGGATATAGCTCAGTGGTAGAATGTCCCTGGGTTCAATCCTGAGCACCACAAAAAAAAACAAAACAAAACAAATCAAAACAAAACAAAAAAAAAAACACCTTGCTTTTATACATATTACCTTAAATAATTCCCATAAAATTCTCTTGTGTGTTCTTCTTCTTCTTTTTTTAAAGAGATAGGGACAGTGAATGAGAAAGAGAAAGAGAGAAATAATTTTTTATTTAGTTTTTCATGCGGCTTTTGTTGCTCTGAGACTTCGCTGTGTACACAGTGCTGGGGTTTGAACTTGTGTATTCACACAAGCCAGGCAAGCGCCATAACTGCCAAGCTACCACTCCAGCCCTGTGTTTTTCATTTTTTAAGGACAAATAGAAGCTTATAGGAGCTATATAACTTGTCCATTATGACATAACTACTTAACAGTTGTAATTTTTGCCTAATCTCTGGTTATAAACTTAGTATATTTTTAGTTATACCAGTTAAGTTTTATATTCTTGTCAATGATATATAAAGGAAAGCAAAACTAATTTTTTCTTTTTCTTTTTTTCAGGGCTGAGGACCGAACTCAGGGCCTTGTGTTTGCTAGGCAAGCGCTCTGCCACTGAGCTAAATCCCCAACCCCAAAACTAATTTTTTAATAAACAATTCTTTTGTGACATTTATATTTTTGGTTCTGTGGCAGCTGCTAGTGTATAGAAACTATTAGGAAAATTCTATTTCTATGGACAGTTAAGCAAGGTTTTACTAGTGAAGGAGCCTGGCATGGTGGCACATGCTTGTAATTCCAGCAGCTTAAAATAGGGGTAGGAGGATCACAAGTTCACAGCCAGCTTCAGCAATTTAGCAATGCCCTATGAGAAACTTAGCAAGGAGACCCTGTCTCAAAATTTAAAAAATATAAATGAAAATTAAACGGGCTGGGGAGGTGGCTCAGTGGTTACATGTCCCTGGGTTCAATCTCCAGTACCAAAAAATAAAATGAAATAAAATAAAACAAAACAAAGCCAATGAAGGAACATTAGAGTTCAGTCTTAAATGTTAAGTTGGGACAATAAGGAGAAAGTATTTAAAGTTGAAGACCAGGATATATATATATACACATGGAGAGAAAATACCAAGGCACATTTTAGAATAAAGGCTGTGTGTGGGCAAATAGTAAGGACTGGTATCATTAACAAGAGACTTTTAACTAGATGTGTTTGAACATGCTTGTTGACCCAGTAACTTGAGAAGCTAAGATGGGAAGATTGCTCCAGCCCAGAAGTTCAAGACTAGCCTGAGCAACATAGTGAGACTCCATCTCAAAAAAAAGAGGGAAGACTTGGACAGAATCCAGAAGAAACTTATATACTGAAAATATCTGTAAGCTGAAAACATTTATGATTAGAGAAACAGCACAGAAAGGGAAGAAGCATGAATTTACACAACAGGGGCTGGAGTGGTGGCTTGGCAGTTACAGCGCTTGCCTGGCATGCGGGAGGACACAGGTTCCTACCCCAGCACCACTGTCATAGCTACGAAAGCCACACGAAAAACTAAATAAATTTGATTGTTTCTCTCTTTCACTGTCCCTCTCTCTTTAAAAAAAAAAAATTACATGACATAAGAAAGAACCAGAGTAAAATGTTTACAATGGAAAACAAGAAAAAATAAGTCTGGGGATACTTAACACCAAGTAGCAGCATCATTACTTACATAAGTTGAATATATAACTTAATGCTATATCAACCAACTATATCTACTAGATATAATACTAAATGCTCTATATCTGCAAAATATTTGAGCTCTTCAACGTTACTATTCCAAATTTGTATATGAGGAAACAGGTTGAATAACTTGGCCAAGATCACACAGACAATAAGTGGTAAAGCCAGGATGCAAACTCAGGATTCTTCTATACTTCAGATGCACTACTATTCAATCTATAAACATAACAGAAGCACCATGGTTTAGTGGGAAGTAATGTGAGGAGCCAGAAGACTAGCTCTTAATTCCAGAGCCAACATGTGGAACTTACTAAAGCTCTCTAAGGTTCATATTCTTTATAAAATACAGGAATAAAGCTCATCACAATTACAAAAATCAAGAGTAGTATGCTGAATTTAAACAGTACAGGGCTGGAGCGGTGGCTCAGCGGTTTCGGCGCTTGCCTGGCAAGCACGAGGACCCGGGTTCAAACCCCAGCACCACGTACACAACTGAGTGTTGGAGCAACTAAGGCCATGTGAAAAACTCAATAAAGTTGTTCCTAAAAAAAATAAATAAATAAAAAACTGTACAATGTTATATACATGAATGCAACACACATACCTATGTGTGTGAATATATTTCCTTGGAGAAACTATGGAGAAGATTTAATAAACTTTATGAATTTTATTTTTAGTTATTTCAGGTTTCTTAGTATATGAAGTCATTAAGTAATCTACATATATTATTCTGTCAGATTTCTTGGATCTGAGAAAGGCAATTCCTTGGGTTCCAGGGGAATATGAAAATATATATGCATAGAAAGATGAGTCTGAACAAACACCAGGTTCTACTAATTCATGTAAACAATTTTTTTTAAAACATTTTTTTTCCAAAGAGAGAGGGACAGTGAGAGAGACAGAGAAAGAGAGAAACAATTTTATTTAGTTTTTCACATGGCCTTAGTTGCTCCAACACTCAGTTGTGTACGTGGTGCTGGGGTTCGAACCCGGGTCCTCGTGCTTGCCAGGCAAGCACCGAAACCGCTGAGCCACCCACCGCTCCAACAATTTTTTTAAGTATGGAAAATTAAAACAGATACTCCTCCCTAAGCAATTATGCTACTAAAATATAGATGAAACAAATTTAAATCGTTTGGGTTGTTCCATTTTAATTTAAAAGGAATGCATCAGTTATGCTCCTTATGTTAAAAATTTACTTTTAAAATCACAGTCATTAGTCTTTTTGTTTTTAAGCAATGCCACTCAAACAGCAAAACAAGGGAAACAAAAAGGCAAACAAACTGTATTCACTGATGCACTGTGAAATCAAATTTCGGAAGAAAATCTAGATTCTCTAGACTAAAATATCTACAGCTAAAATAATTTATTTTTCATACCAGGCAGTAAGCCTGGTCAATGAAAAACATATAGTCTTATTTTATAAAAATAAAATTTGAAAATGACCAGCAGAGAAAGATTCATGCTACAAAGAATTGAACTGAGAAAAAAGAAAAACATTTTCCTCCACTGTAGAAAAGTGCTTCCTCCAACGCTACAAGGAAATCTGGAAAGGCTATTCGAGAAATCTAGTTATACAAAGTTTCAAGTGCACATGGATACACGTCTCTGAAAATTGAAGTCAAACACTATAAAGCAGGAGGAAAACTTGGACCCAGGCACAATTCAACTCAATAAAAAGCACGAACTGCTTTAGGGAAGTTTGTATTTACAGTTCCAAATCTAATCCTAGCAAAAATGTTCCCTATTGATGAATAATAGAGGAGCACAGCTCTACTTTCTTTCCATACCGCCCCTGGCCGACCCAGCCGTCCCTTTTCTGAGTAAATGCACTTCCAGGCATAAAACCTAAGGGCTCCGTGGGTTTATTCGAGGTGAAAAAACTACCGCAAAACCCCGCCATCTGACGGTGCGGGCAAAGCGCGACTGGACGCTTTTGGACAAGTCCCCGCACCCTCGCTCGTCACGCGGGCCTCTCGGAAGGCCCGGCAGACGCAGAGGGCTGGAGTCCGATTCCTGTCCGTCCCCGCCCAGCCAAGGAAAGACCCCACCGCGCCGGCCCCGGCGGCCTCCGGGGGACCGGCCCTGCCGAGGCACAGCCTCACCTTCCGCATCTGCTGTGGAGACGAAGGTGAAGTCCCCGTTACTGGGGGCGTACGCCGGGGGCGGGCCCGGCGGCTGCATCTCGCCGCCCCTCCAAGCCCGCTGCGGTGGAGGAGGCTGCAGCTGGGCCCAGGCCCCTAGGCGGCCGCGGTGGGGAGCGGCACGCACGTACTGCGCTGCGGCCCGTAAGCCGAGAGGGGCAGGCCGAGGCCGCGGCCCAGGACGAGAGCAGCGGGCCGCCGGGCTGCCCGAGACTGCCCCACCGACGTCCTCCCGGTGGCGACCGCCCAAGCACCTCGACGCCGGCGCCCTGACAGGACCATAACAGTGACAGCGCCGCGTGGATTGGCTCTTTGTAATGTGCTCTCCTATTGGCTCCCGGGGGACGGTTCTGATTGGGTCTTCCTGTTGTTGATTCCGGAAGCTTACACGGGACAGGAAGTTCCCCCTCTGTTGGTTGTTTTTGTTACATTTAGGTCCGATGTTTCCCAGATTTCTTTTACGTTTTTGGTTAAATCGGTGGGTTAAAGAATTTTAGAACTAGGCAGGCTTCTGGAGTTCAGCGCCTCCTCTTGGATCGAGATTCAGTAGTTGCCTTTAGTGATGAATTCATTGTATAGGATCATGAGTAATTTATCATCTCAGAGCTTCAGTTTCTTTAATTATTATAGCAGGTAACTATGATAATTAAAAAAAAGATAAGGAGCGGGCGCGGTGGTCGACAGCTAGAATCCCAGCTACCTGGCGGAGGCCAAGGCAGGAGGATCGCAAATTCGAGGCCAGCCTGGGCAATTTAGCAGGACCCTGTCTCAAAATAAAAAGGGCAGAAGAGTGCCTTAGTGGTTCAGCGCTTGCTTAAGCACTTGCCTAGTATGTGCGAACCCTCCGCGTCAGTCCCTAGCGTACACACAGAGCGTATAACCGAAAATTGCCACCCAGAGGCTAGGGCTGTCCTATATCTACATTCCTTTATGAGGCAGGCACCTGAGGCCCAAAAGGAAAGTTAGTAATAGAATTAGGACGCTAGCTAAGTTTCCTGGCTTTTTTTTCTTTTAGGAGTAAAAGGAGTAGGATTTATTTAGGAAGAAGAGCAGAGACTCCGCAAAGCGGAAGCGGAGGGGTACCTGGAAGCAGAACACCTTTTTTTCTTTTTTAAGAGAAAGGGACAGTGAGAGAGACAGAGAAAGAGAGAAACAACTTTATTTAGTTTTTCACATGGCCTTAGTTGCTCTAACATAACACTTAGTTGTGTACGTGGTGCTGGGGTTTGAACCCAGGTCCTTGCGCTTGCCAGGCAAGCGCTGAAACCGCTGAGCCACCGCTCCAGCCCCCCACCTACATTTTTAAATGTTCAAATCAATTTAAATCCAAACTGCATAAATATGACTTACAATTGGAAAAGAGAGGGTTTGAGACTAGATTATGAAACAGACTTGAAAAATACACAGAGGATCACCAATTGAGCAATGGAAAAGCATGTCCATTACCATGTTAAATGAAGTTTTGGGAACGTTTTCTCACCACAAGTAGCACGTTGGCACTTAAAAGGTGAACAAAAATTTGCAGATAAAGAGGTGTGGGAGGTTGGCAACCTGTATCATAAACTTCCAGCGATATTTACTGGACTTGAGCAACCGGAAATCATTGCATTTTCTTGGAGTTTAGGTTTCATGGGAAAGAACAGCTGCAGATGAGGTTTCACAGACAGGTATAAAAGAGACCATGAAATATACTGGCCCTGGGGATTGAACCCAGGTGTGCTTAAACACTGAGTCACATCTGCAGCCCTTGTAGATGTGCTTTTTAATATGGCATTGGCTTTTTGAGTGCAGAATATGGAAACTGAAATGAGTGGTATGGATTTTTGTTTGGGATTTATTGGGTAACCTGAATCTCTAGGTGATTGTCCTCCTTCAGTTCTTAAGTCTTAGCTATTCCTTCTAATATTGCTCCTACTCTATTCTCTCTCTCCTTTCCTTTTGAAACTCCAGTTAGATATATAACAGTAATAGGGAACATGTATCTGATACTTAGAAGCTAACACTTTGATGGCACTTACTATTGCCAGGCATTATGGTAATTGGTTTACATTATTTTGCTTTATCTTTATGACAAGCTCATGAAATAGGTACTGTTATTTTCCCCATCTTTAAAATAAAGAACAGGAGACAGAAAAGGGCAATCTTGTGCCAAGGATCACAAAGAAACTAAGTGGTTCGAACCAGAACAGAAACCCAAATAATCTGTTTCCTGAACCCTAACTGCAGTGCCATGAACCCTCGTGGTTTCTTTGCTGCTCTTCAGATTTCCTTATCCTGCTTTGATGCTTAAGTTTTGTCTTGTTTTGATTTTTTGTTATTTTTATTTGGTTCTGTATGAATCAAAGCAGAGGGACTAGAGTGGTGGCTCAGCAGCCTCACATGCACAAGGACATGGGTTGGAACCCTAGCACCCGGTACACAACCAAGTGTTGGAGCAATGAAGGCCACATGAAAAACTAAATAAAACTGATTCTCTCTCTCTCTCTGTCCCTCTCTCTCTCTAAAAAAAATCAAAGCAGAATACTTACCATCATTCCTGTGTCTGGAATCTTGTTTCAGGAATTCATATCCTATTTTGGTTCTTTAAATAATGGGTTTGTTGACTTTCAAGGTGTGGTACAAATGCTCTATTTAATTTGTTAATCTCAGTTTCATGTTGTAAATATTGTTTAAGAAGGCTGGTTGTGGGTTGGGGTGGTGGATCAGCAGTTGTGGTGCTTGCCCAACATGCCCGAGTACATGGGTTTGAGCCCCACCACCCACGTACACAACTAAGTGTCAGAGCAACGAAGGCCATGTGAAAGACGTAATAAAAATTGATTCTTTCTGTCTCTCTCTTTTTGTCCTTGTCTCTTAAAAAAAAATGAAGGCTAGTTGTGGGGCTGGAGCAGTGGCTCAGAGATTGAAGCACTTGCCTGGCATGTGCCTGGCATGCGCAAAGACGTGGGTTCGAAACCCAGCATCACATACACAACTAAGTATTGGAGAAATAAAGGCAAGATGAAAAATAAATAGAATATTGATTCTCTGTCTTTAAAAAAACAAAAGAAGGCTGGTTTATTCAGATTAAACAACTCTATGATATTAATTGACGCTATGTCAAACCTATGTGGGTGGGGTTGGAGATTTAGCTCAGGGGCAGAGCACTTGCCTAGCACATGCAAGGCCCTGAGTTCGGTCCTCAGCCCTTAAAAAAAAATCTATGTGGGAAACCCATAGCTTGTTTCATTTTTATGCTTTCTATATTTTTTCTTCTCTCTCTTCTTTCTTTTCTTTTTTGCCTTTTTTTTTTTTTTTTTTTTTGCTACTGGGGATTGAACCCAGGTGTGCTTTACCACTGAGCCACATTCCCAGCCCTTCTGAGGTTGGCTTTGACTTGTAATCCTGCCTCATCCTCCTAAGACACTGGGATTACAGGTGTGTGTTACTGCACCCAGCTTTTTTCCTATCTCAAAACTAATATATACTTATTGGAGAAAATAGAAAAAAAATCAACCTATTATATTACCTCTAGGAGGAGTTATCTACTGTTAACATCTTGATGAAATCCTTATGATACTTTTTCTAAGCATTTTATGTATAGAATATATTCTTCACATTGTTTTATAACATTAGCGTTTTCCAGTATAACCATACATCTGTGTCTTTCTTCTTTCTTTCTTTCAAATGGGGGATCAAATCCAGGGCCTTGCATGTGCTAGGCAAATACTTTACCGCTGAGCTACATCCCATCCTTTTTTTTTTTTTTTTTTTTTTAAAGAGAGAGGGACAGTGAGAGAGACAGAGAAAGAGAGAAACAACTTTATTTAGTTTTTCACATGGCCTTAGTTGCTCTAACACTCAGTTGTGTACGTGGTGCTGGGGTTTGAACCCAGGTCCTTGTGTTTGCCAGGCAAGCACCGAAACCACTGAGCCACCGCTCCAGCCCCTACATCCCATTCTTTTAATTTTTATTTTGAGGCAGGTTCTTTCTAAGCTGTCCAGGCTGACCTCCAACTTGTGATCCTCGTGCATCAGTGTTCAAAGTAACTGGGATTACAGGGGTACACCACCACACCCGGTTTATTTTTCTGTATTTTTAGCATTACTTTTCATTTCATTTAATGAATATATAATACTTTATTAAAAATGACTCTTTAGGGGGCTGGAGCAGTGGCTTAGCAGTTGCGGTGCTTGCCTGGCATGCATGAGGACCCCAGTTCAAACCCCAGGACCACGTACACAACAAAGTCTCAGAGCAATGAAAGCCACATGAAATGCCAAGTAAAATTGATTCTGTCTGTCTCTCTCTCTCTCACTGTCCCTCTCTTTTAAAAACATGACTCTTTAGATATTAGGTTTTTTCCAAGTTTTTGTAGTTATAAATAGTACCATGATGAACAACTTTGTTACTGCACCTTTGTATGTATTCAGATATATTTCCTTAGAATAAAAATTTTAGGGGTTGGGGGCTGGAGCGGTGGCTCAACGGTTACAATGCCTGCCTGGCAATCACACTGCCTGGTGTGATTTCGAACCCCAGAACCGCATACACAGCAAAGTGTTGGAGCAACGAAAGCCACATGAAAAACTAAATAAAATTGATTCTCTCCCTCCCTCACTCTTTCTCTCACTGTCCCTCTCTCTTTAAAAAAAAATTAGGGTCTGGAGCAGTGGCTCAGAGGTTATAGCACGTGCCTGACGTGCACGAGGACCCTGGTTAAAATCCCGGCATCACACACACAACTAAGTGTTGGAAAAACAAAACCCAGATTAAAAAATAAACGAGGCTGATTCTCTCTCTCTCTCTCTCTCTCCCTCCCTCTCAAAAATTTTTAAAGAGGAATAACTGAAGTCAAAAAGGTGGGAATGTCTGATTTTAAATACATATTGCTTGTTTGTTCTCCAAGAGGTAGTAATAAGTTATTCCTATATTTGCTGAGTATAGATGCATCTTTTTCCTATTCCCATACTCCTTTTTCTTTTTTTAAAGAAAAAAGAGGGGTCAGTGAGAGAAAGAGAAAGAGAGAAGCATTTTTCTTTAGTTTTTCATGTGACTTTCATTCCTTGGACACTCGTTGTGTACATGGTGCTGGGGTTTGAACTCGCGTACTCACACATGCAAGGCAAGTACCGTAACCACCGAGCCACTGCTCCAGCACCCCCATACTCCATCTTGATACTGTACACAATTTTTTTTTTACAACATCAAATTTGATGGGTGATACATATTTGTTTCAGCTTTCATTTCATTGATTTCAATTAAACTATAATACTTCAAATCACTTGATACAGGTAGATTCTAAAGAGTAGGTAGAAGGGACAGATAGTCTGGATGTGAATGGAAGGAAATGTCTTTAAATTTATTTATTTATTTATTTTTTTTTTTTAAGAAAGAGGGACAGTGAGAGAGAGAGAGAAAGAGAGAAACAACTTTATTTAGTTTTTCACATGGCCTTAGTTGCTCCAACACTCAGTTGTGTACGTGGTGCTGGGGTTTGAACCCGGGTCCTCAAGCTTACAAGGCAAGCTCCGAAACCGCTGAGCCACCGCTCCAGCCCCATAAATTTAAACTAATATTAGAGAAGAATGTAATATAACAATCTGTAGGACAAAGGTAAATAAGTCCTAGATCCTGATCAATTTTCGTTACATTTATAGTCCAGAAAGCAAGTGTGTGTACTTACAAAAGATACTAACCCCAGGAAACTAACTAAATTGAAACTTCCCAGGATTTATTTAATCGTGTTATGTGGTCGGTACACAAGGAAGAGCAGCATGCCTTTTGATTTTGTTTTTGTTTTTTTGAGATGGGATCTGCCTGTGTTGTCCAGATTGGTCTTTGAACTCCTAGGCTCTAGAGAGCCTCCCACCCCTGCCTCCCAAGTTACTGGGTCTGCAGGTGCCTGTCACCATTCTTATTTCTCCTAATTGCTCATTAATATTGGTAAGTGGCACCCTCATTACCCAGACATTAAGGCCAGAAACTTGAAAGTCATTGTTGATCCCTTTCACTCACCCTCATGTCCTGTTTGTTCTAACCCTCAAACAAAACTTTAAAGCACTTCTCTTCGTTTTCATTGCTGTTACTTATTCAAGTCATTACTACTGGGGAGTGATATTGGTCAAATGATCTTGATATATCGTGTGCTTGTACGAACATCACACAACGAATCCCACCATTCAGTACAATTATAATGCACCATTAAAAATGTGGAAAGTCACTACTACCTTACTTGGACAAATGTCATCACTTCTTCTTAACTGGGTTTATAATGCAGAAGTTAAAGTAATCTTTTAAAACATGAACACCATCGTGCCTTTCTTGTTGTTGCACATTTTAATGGCATCTCACTGTGTTTAGGATAAAAGACAAGCTCTTCCCTTCTGCCAACCTCACTAGCCTCATCTCATGCCACTCTCCCACTTGCAATCAATTACCCTGTCCTTCTCCAGTTCTTAGAATTTGCCAAGTTCGTTCTCATGCCAAGGCCTCTGTGCTTGCTTTTCTCTGACTGGAAAGTTCTTCCTTGGCATTTGAGGGCTGGTTCCATCCATCCTTGAGATCTGAGCGTAAATGTCATCTTCCTAGTTTCCTTGTCTACCAAGTTTCCAAGTTTATCACAAATATTATGCTATTTGTCCACCTGTTTATTTTTGAAAGAGAGAGTGTCAATTTTATTTATTTTCCATCTGTTTTTCCCCCAATACTTAGTTGTGCATGTGTTGCTGAGGTTGGAACCAAGCAAGTGCTCTACCACTGAGCCACCACTCCAGCCCCATTTATTTCTTGAAGGAGTGAATAAAGGCAACAATACATAGTTGCAAACCACAATGAGATACAACTTATACTTTAAAATGTCTATAATTTAAAAAACAAGGCTAGGTCCAGTGGTGCACACCTCTATTCCCAGCGACTTAGGAGGCAGAGGCAGGAGATCACAAACTCAAGACCAGCCTGAATAACTTAATGAGATCCTGTCTCAAAATAAAAAACGAGGGCTGGAGCAGTGGCTCATCAGTTATGGTGCTTGTCTGGCATGCACAAGTACGCGGGTTCGAGCCCCAGCACCACAAGCACAACGAAGTTTCAGAGCATGAAAAACTAGGTAAAGTTGATTATTTCTCTTTCTCTCTCTCTCCCTCTCTCTTCAAAAAAAAATGAAAAGGGCTGGGGATGTATCTCAGTGGTTAGAGCACCACTGAGTTCAATCTGCAGTGTTGAAAATTAATGATAAGGGCTGGAGCGGTGGCTCAGCAATTTCACCTCTTGCCTGGCAAGCACGACGACCCGGGTTCAAACACCAGCACTGTCCGGACCCAACCAGCAGGAACCGGATCGCTCTCATTCAAAGGTGAACTGAGATTAAAACAGACTCACCAGTCTCAAGTTCTCCAAGCACTTTATTTCTCCCTTTACCGCTGCTAAAGGCCTCCAAGTGCTTCCCACCTTCCCTCTCTTAGAGGCAAGGCCCTTAAAACATTCTTTTTAGAGTCAAGGCTATTCACATCTAGAGTCCCCGTTTCTACTGCTGTACTAGAGTCCCTATTTCTGGGGCCGGGGCTGCTACCTGCATCTTCTACCGCTGCTGATCTCTCCGCCGTCTCTGCTGCTGCTGCTGCTTCTTTGCTGTTTCTTCTGCTTCTGCCATGCTGCTTCTATGCTTCC
>PVKS010042396.1:0-15459 GCA_004027875.1 Aplodontia rufa
AAAAAAAAAAAAAAAAAAAAAAAAAAAATTGTGTGTGTGAATGTGTGTCCCTCTCTCTTTAAAATAAAATAAAATAAAATCACATTGCCTTAGTGCTTCAAACTGGCTAAGGCCATGTCACCAACATCAACAAGGCCCCATTTTCCCACATCTGATTTCTACAAGAACTGGGCCCCTCTCTGAAGTCTCAAAGGCCTCCTCAGAGGCTGTATTTGGACCAACATGACAAAAAATGGAATTAGAGACAGAAGCCCTTCCCTCAGTGGCCCCTGCCTACTGGGTTCTGGGATGGCTTGCTGAGGGCTGCAGCTCTGACCAGATGCTGCCCTGCACCCCTCTGGGCTGGAGCAGTTGCTGCCCAGATGTAAGGCCAAGGTCTGACCCTCTGGTCAGTATCTTGCTAAGTTCCTGGGGTATCAGGGTCTGTACAAGGCAGACCCGACAAACTCTTAGCCACAGCCCTGAGCTCTCTTCTCTACTAGGTCTTACCTTGGCATATAAAGTCTTGGACAAACACTGATGTAGTTTCTAACAGCTCAAGGCTAACAAAAATTTGACTCTTAAAGCACCTGTCTATGAAATATCAAGGTGCCAGAATTTACTGTTTGTTCTAGCAAAACTTCAGGTTAAGGTCCCAGTCTCAGTCTCAGTCTCTCTGGAAGACTAGTGTCCAACTTTACTCCAGTTACCAACCCAGAGGGGACACATGGACCAAGTCCTACTTCCTCTTTCTGTAAATGTTCACTCCCTTGACACTCCTGAGTCCTCACCCCTCCCTCATTCTCCCTTGAAAAGGTGGTCATTTGTATATGAATCAGAGTTCAGTTCACGATGGGTTCTTTTCCTTGTTGCAAAAGTATATCATATTGCTACTTAAAGTCTGTTCAAGGAAGGCTAAAGAGCGGCCATGCTCCCCTGTGGACCAAGCCTGCCTCTGAAATATTACCAAGGGCAAACCATTGTACCTTGGCCTGAGAGGAAATCCTCGTCCTCCCCTCTGTCAAGCTGGACCTTTGGTGGCTGAGGAAGCTCTGCAGGGGCATATGTGCCCAGCACCTGGCTGGGCCTCTGCACCCTCCACACTTAGGGCAGGTAATAGTTGTGCAGAAACTAAAAAAAGAGACTGGGGTGCTGGGGCCTCTGGCCCAAAATCCAAATTCTAAACACATGGGTGTTATGGCATCCAGGATATAACTGCTCTCTCTTGGAGGAAACTCTTACCTGAATGTTATATAGCTATCATTTTGTTGAGGTGGCACTGAGCCAGTCAGCTCTACTGGCTTTGGGTGCAGAAGGTGCACCACCTCAGGCCTCCTGCAATTGCTGTTCCCTCTACCCACAGTGATTTTCCCCCCCATCATGGCCAAGCCTGCTCTGCTCTACTCGGGGCACTTCGCTACCCTCTACAGGTCCATCTGGTTACCTATTTCCTTATTTACTGTCTGTCTGTCTGTCTGTCTGGAACAATGGCAGCAACGCCTTCCCCCCCAACCCACTCGGTGGTAACATTTGCTTCCTGCTACACCCTGCATCTGGAACAGGAGCACTGGGAGCAGCTGCCCCATAAATAGCTGCAGAGTCTCTGAACTGTTGAGGACATGCAGGAGGGGAGGCTGCAGGCCCTGTGTGGGAGCTGGAGCTGCTGGGAGGAGCATCATTAACTCCCAGTGAACACCCCTCCTGGGCCAGCTCCTCCTCCCTGCACTGCTCTTCCCACTCACTTGTTTCTCCTTTAGTTCTAGAAGGCCATCAGTCATCTTGCGTCCAGCTGTCAGTTGGCCTGTTGCTCCCTCCTGTGGGCAATGGCATATAACAGGAGTGGAGGAGTGCAGGGAGGCTATTCAGGGAGAGATCACTCACAGTCTGTCAAAAGTCCTGCAGGTTGCTTGCAGCCTACCCCACCAATGCAGCACTGAACCCTGTCCTCAGGTCTGCACTGCTCTCTGGGACCTGTCCCTCCCTGCCATACCCTGGCCCCTTCATCTGAAGCTGGACCCAGCTGTCCTGCACCTCTGAATCTTGGATGGAGTTATAAAGATTAGGCACCACACCCAGGCCTCCTGGCTCCAAGGACTCTCATCTTCCCTCTGTTTCTGAAAAGCACTGAAGAAACCTTCAATGACCGGGTGGTTTCCTGACAGTTGGCACCTGTGCTGAGTGGTTCTCAGGAGCCCAGAATCCAACTTTAAAGTTTCCATCCCCTGGTCATGTGAGGAGGCCAGCTGTCCTCTCCCACCTTAGCAGTGCTGGGACCAAAGTCCTCTGCTGGCTAGGAGGCTGTGGGGGAAGGTGGGCAATTCTTTTACCTTTCATCTTTCTTGGGCTGCAGCCAGCTGGCTATGAAGGCCTGTTTCCTGGGAGCTGCCAGCATATGGCTATCTTGAGGGGTCCTTAAGGGGCTCAGTATCTGGAGCCTCTGGCGCAGTACATTCTGGTCTTAGAGAAGCCAAGACCTTACAAAATAAAATAAGACAGCAAGTGTGGCCAATGGACTTTAGGAGCATCTGTCTGGCTTAGCTTGAGAAGCCATGGTTTGGGGGCAGCTGGTGGTGTCACTGGGCTCCAGGAAGGAGGGGCACAGACAGAAGAGACCTAGGCCTTGCCATGGGGAGTTTGCAGCCTACAACATATGGCCCAAACTTGCTTCAAACAGGCGAAAGCAGGAGGCAGGGGTGAAGGGGACTCCAGGCTCCAAGTCCCAGTGCTGATTCAGACTGGCCAATTCCATGTGCCTTGGGGTGGCTGCAGGTGCAGCTGGACTGGAACAGTTCCCAGTGCTGTCTGAGGGCAAGCCAGACGCTGACTCTCTGGAGAGTGGAGGAGGAGAGGAAGCAGGGGCGCCTCCCAGCCTCCTCCCAGCCCAGTGTCCCTGGAAGGACAGATGGCCACTGGGACGTAGCCAGCATTCTGTGAAATCAGACAGCATGCACACAAACCCATGGTTCCTACCCCTCCTGCAATGAGGCTGTGTGTCCACCAGGACCCAGCTGTCCTACCTGTGGCTTCCTGCCATCCTCCACTTCCTCTGAACACCTGATCCTTGTCTCTTCCCCAAGGAAAGAAAGGCAAAGGACAAGATGATTTCTCAGACTCTGAACGCAAGTTTTGGCTTTTGCCTCAACTGCCAGATGTGAAACAAACAAGCAACTTTAAAAATGTAATTTGTTAGAAAGAAGTAATTTGGTGCTTCTGAGCAATTCAATGATTTAATGAGCCCAGATGGATGTGAGCTGAATTTATATGAGACAAGCATTTAACATTTCTGTCCAGATCATTCCAAAACTCTGAGCTATTCTCCCTGCTGCATGAAAGTAATTGATGCTCTCTCTTATAGACACAAAGGGCCTTGGAAGCAGTTGGGGATGACAGCTACTCCTATGTCATGATCATGGCTTCATAAATCAGAGAGAGACTCTTGCTGAGTATAAATAAGGTTTTGTCAACCACAGCTAATACTCAGACACAAGGCTCAGGGTATCCAAATAGACAAAATCAGAAGGAATTCTTATTACTACTGCAGTCAGCTCCATGTGAGCGTGTGGTGTCCCAGCCTCATCTAGTGTCATTTGCCTCCTTACTAGACAACAGGGATCACAGTCTGACCTTCCCCCTGGTGGCCTTTTCAGAGCATTTGCTTCAAATTGTTGAAGACAAGTGAGCTGGTGATACAAGATGATTACAGAATAGTGTTCCGTTAGCAACTTGGAAATGACAAAAACGCATTTATATCCTGGACACTAAACAGTAACATGTATGGATGCTTCTCAGCATATGATAGTTTTACGTCCCAATAAACCCATTATAGAAAGCCACATGAAAAACTAAATAAAAATTCTCTCTCTCTTTAAAAAAAATTATAAACTGAAAGCATCCCAACAGGAAAGATGGAGGTAGTAGAAAGTTTTAATCTGATACCATATGATTTTCACACCCCATAACTATACTCCAATAAAGAGTTCTCCAAGCCACTTCCAGGAATTTGGCTCCCTGAGTACTTTGTCTCAAGGGAAAGAATATGTTCAGATGGCCTGAAAGTCAAGTCCTTTTGGGATAGACTGGTAACCAGCCCTTTGGTTTATACACCAGACTGTGGTCCAGACAGATCTAGTCTGGAGATAGACCAGTTGGCAGCCAGCTAACGGGGCAGGGTTGCATGGCCTACAGGCCTGGCTGGACCAGACTATGGAGTTTGCCCAGGTATGCTCCCCTGAGTGGCTCCCTCTGCATCGCTTTTAACCTAAACTTCCTTCCTCTGACAGCATCAAGGAGAGAAGCCCCCACTGTCTTCCAAGATCCTCGGGAGAAAAATGGTTGAGACCAGTGGGGTGGGTGGGGCTTAGGGGAGCCAGTACATAGGAGTTTCACAAGAAGCACAGGCAGGATGTTGCTGTGCCTGAAACCTAACCACTTCCTCAGCATTGCAGGATGGACATGTTGACTCAGACTGGTCCATACTGCCCTCCTGCCATATTCCACCTTCATAATCACACATAGCCCTTGCTTGCCTCAGGCCCATCGTGAATATCTGCCACATGAGTGTAGCAGCAGGACTCTGGTAGGGAGGGACTCATGCAGCTGCATCCTGCTGGCTCCCTCTTCCAGAACAGGCTGCAAAGTGAGTTTTATTCACAAGCTTGCAGGGTCAGAGTCCAAATGCTCCCTGGACTAGAGTTGTCTCAGCCTGAGGAGCCAGCATGTCCATGGTTACATCCTCTGCTCCAACCTGCCCAGACTCCATGGAACCCTGTGGCCTGTGGCAGTCCAGGTTCTAGGGAGGTGGCATTTCTGAGCTCCTCTGTAGTTTGATGTCAGGTCATTATTTTGCAAGTACTTCTCTTTAATGAGCTTTGCAGAGAGCTTGGGGACAAGGAGGGCGCCTAGAGTCTCTAGGTACAATAACCCCTTGATTGGATGGAATACTCTGAGAATGGCAGTGATTCTAGTGAAATTGCTAGTTAATCAGAGACTCCCGTGCTTTTATAGAATAGAGTCTTTCAAGATTTCTTGTTGAGGAGTCTGGAAGTCATGTCTTTGAACATAGAGTTAGAAGTGTGAGGGGCAGGAACCCAAAAGAGATATAAGTACAGCTCTGAAAGACCTAGAAAGAAGTCTGTCATTCTCACAAGTCAGCAGGCCAAGTCTGTGACCTGAGGTGAGAGACAGGGGGTGCATCTTCAGAATTCACAGGAAGTTAGTGTTGGCCTGTGGAAGGAGGAAGGTTCTGATGTGGAGGAGCTGCCTCAAGTTGGAGGAGGCTCCTTTGGAAGGGATTGTGGGGGAAGGGAGATGTGTGTGTGTAAGAGTGCCCTTGTGTATGCGTTTCAGAGTTTGTATGTATTGTGTGTGAGTATGTGTGTCACATATACTTATATGGTATGTGGTATGTGCCTGGGTTTGGTGTGCATACATATTTGTATGTGTTTGGTATTCATGTGTGTATGGTGTGTGTCTGTTTTTATGATGTGTTTATAGGTAAGTGGTGAATGTAATATGGATACCTGCATGGTATGTTTGCATGGTGTGTGTAGTGTGTCTCTGAGTTATGTGTTTGCATGGTGTGTGACATGCAGTGTGAACTCAGTCACTTAGGTTCCAGGACTCCAGTGGGGCAGAGGCTTCCTTGTGCAGTGCTGTGGTATGAGGAGAGGAACAGAGTTGCATCATGGGTAGACAGGTTGGTGTTCCTGGACTTTTGAGGATCTGTCAGGCTATAACATGTTACACGCCATTCTCCAGCTAAAGATATCAAGTCACTTTGTGATACTTATGAGTAGCCTCAGAGGGGGCTGCTGACCATGCAACCCACAAATAGAGCCTGGGCTCTAGTTAGAAATCCCTAGGCTAAATCTTTGGCTGAGCCACAACCCATCTATGTGACCTTAAACAAGTGACTCAGCCTTTCACAAAACCTCTCTTCCCTCATCTATAAAATGGGGAAGCAGAATTCACAGGATTCTTAAGGAGAATTATGGTATATCACATATAAGGCACTCAGGAAATGCTGGCAAATATATGCTTCATGCAGGGCCTGGCTATCCTGGTGTCCCTAACCAGTAACCATTCTAACTCACAGATCTGAGTATCACGTCTGTGCAGAACACTTGTTTGATATTAGCTGCTGCTACTTTAACAGGTTGTAAATATACACTGACATTTTAACTGGTTATTAGAAGCTAGTAATTGTAGGCACAGGCACATGCTTTCCCTCGTGGGTCTTGCAAAGACACTGGCTCTTCCTGTGGTCCCTGTCTCAAAGCCACCAGAGATACAGCTTAGAAGCACCATCTAGACATCTAGAACTGTGTTGTGGCTAATTTGGCAGTCTGAGAGCTAAGAATGTTGCTTACTTTGATATGGTTGAAAAAGAAATCCCCCAAAAGTTTCAAAACAAAAATAAATTGTAGGAAACTTCAATTCTGGTGTATACCTAATAGAGCTTTTTAGAGCACCAGGTCATTTGTGTACATCTGGCCCATGGCACCCTTCCTTCTACACAATCAGGGCTGACGGGTTGCAATGTCTACAATTTTTTACTATTTGGCTCGTGACAGAAAACTGCCTTCCTCAATCTAAATGGAAACTTGCCTAGCCCCTTGCTGGAAGTGGTGTTCTCAGAGGTCAGCAGGTGCTTAAGACAGTGGCCACCTTCTTGGGCTGCAGGCATGGCTGAGCAGAAGATTGTAGCAGAGATGCCAAGATTTTTTTCTCAGGAGATTGTTCTTTTTTTTATTACTTAAGCAACATTCCAATGTATAGAAGCTGGGCAAGGAAAATATCTTCCTGCTACCCTAATCAGATATGTAGTAATCTTAATCCTCAGAGAAGCCTCATTGTCCCTGTTCCCAAAAGGGGGCTCCAAACCTCAGGGGCCACCCTGAAGCATGGCCACAGCAGTTACAAGTCCACGCTCCCCCTTACCTCTCTCTAGGCAATGGCTTGGGCTCAGGGCGGATGGCAGCCATGGAAAGAGATGCTTGCCGGGAAGGGGACAAGGAGAAGTTCAGATCCAAGGAGCCTGCCTTCCTGTGCAGTGGCTCCAGCCCCATGGCTCCCTGCATCTCGCTTTCTATGGGGCAGGAGCCTGCCCTGCCATGGATGGAGAGCGAGGATAATTCGGGGCCCATAGCACCCTGGAGTGAGGTGTCCACAGCCATCTGGGGGTCATGGGTCGGAGAGATGGAAGGTGGGGAGCGTGACTTCTTCTTGGTGGATGCCCCGGCTAGAAGTTTCAGCAGCCCACTCTTCTTCTCTTTCTGGAGAGACAGACAAGTTTGAAACCAAGTGGATTAATACTCCTAGAGAAGTACAATCTTATTTGAAACTTTAAAGATTATCTTCTAAAGCTGGTTAGAGAAAGCAAACAAAGCTGAAATTGAAGACTTTTTTTCTTCCTTTCTCAAAACCTTGCAGAAGCGTCCTGGGCAGACCGTGCAGCCCTGGGACAAGCTGGTGCCATTCCCTTGGGAAGATGTTGTATGCTCGCCACACACAAGTCTCCTCTCCACCCAGGGCACTGGCCCAGCTGGGCAACTTCGTGGACTGAGTCAGGGAACCAGCAGACAATATGATTTGCTTTCTGACATTACTCCTGGTGGCTGGGATCTCAGTAGGACCTGGCTTTTCTAAGAGCCCTAATGAGTCCCTGAATCATGTTTCCCTAATATCAAACATTTTTTAAAGAAAATTGCAGGGCTATGCAGCTCACCTGAGGGGTTACTTATTCCAAATTGGGCTTCTTGACATTCCCTGAGGATGAGGTAAAAAGCATGTATCTTTGGAACACTGTTTCAATTGGAAACCTCAGGCAGCATCTTCTAAAAACTTTCCTCTGCACAAAATGATAGAGTACACAGAAAACTGAGGAGTGTGTGTGTGTACGTGTGTGCGTGGCATGCGCATGCGTACATGCTCATACTCACACAAATGTGTATTTTATTTATCCCCAGAAGAACATTCATGCCCAGGAAGAGTGCTTGTCCCTGAGCAGAAGACAGCCCTGTGAGGGATGCTCCCCATCACACCAACAGCAGAGGGAAGGCTGGGGGGTCCTGCTCCTTGGCACTCTTTTCCCTGAATTCCTTTGTTGAGAAATTTCCTGGTTAAATATCTTCCCCAGCAGGCAGCTTCCCTTAAGAGAAAGAGCTGCTATGGGATGTGATGACACTCAGGCGACAGTTCTCACATACAAAATGGATGAACTCACTGGAAGGATTAGTGCTTACAGTGACCAGCCCTGTTTCAGCATCATCCCCCTAGACCTTGCAAACACCTCTCCTGGCCTGTTACTCATTCTCAGTTCTCACTCCTCCTACAAATAGCCACCTGCTGGTAGAACAACAGGCATCCGGGTTTTCATCAGACAGCTTTCTTGGCTCTGAAGAAGCTTCAACAAGTAGGTCCTATGCTTTTGGAGTCAGAATTGGCTTTGGATAAACACTGGAGAGCTAGGCTGGGGAGTGAGACCAGCCCAGAAGAGTGGCCTTGGCAGTGTCCCTGGACTTTCCAGAGTTGCTCTTGTGCGTGTCATTCTTTTCTGTGCTGGGTTCTGTGAGCATAAAGGTAAGTGGATGAGGTCTTGGCCTCAGCTTTCCCCAGCTGTGGTCTGTGGTGATTACTTGGAAAACTTAAAATATTACCCTTCAGCACTCTAAGAAAATTGCACGTGTGAGAGAAAAGGCACTGTATTAATTCACCTGAGGCTGGACTCTGTATGTGTACAATTGAGTATGGGTAAGCATGGATGTGTGAGGGTGTGAGTGTGCTTGTATGCAAGCATGCTCATCACTATGACCAAAATATCCGACCACAACAACTTAGAGCAGAAAAAGTTTATTTTGGCTCATGATTTCAGAGGTTCAGTCCATGGTCAGCAGAATCCGTTGTGCCCAAAGTAAGGCAGACCATCATGGTGGGAGGGCATGGTAGAGGAGCTCTGCTATGCTCCTGGTGGCCAGACAGAGAAGAAGAAGAGGCCATGGGGAAGATCAACCCTTTAAGGGTACACCCCCAGTGACCCACCTCCTCCAGTCACAGCCCACCTGCCTACAGTACCACACAGTCCACTCAAACAAGGATGGACTGATGAGGTTACAGCCCTCCTAATCGAATCCTTTCACGTCTGCATATTCCTGTATTAACATAGGAGTTTTGGGCGGACACCTCATATCCACCCAGTGTGGAACAACAGAGAGAAGTGCGAAGTGTTTGCACAGAGACACTTTTACAATAATGTGCTTGTCCTAAATTCAGACATTTTTGTGGTTTTACCACAGTTTAGGTTTCTAAAATTCAATGGAAGTTTGGTGGCACCAGGCAGAAGTCTGAAATTACAGCTACTGACTGGGTCATGATGGCTACCAACAAGTCTATTTCAACCACAGGGCTCGCTTGATCCTGAGGTGGACAGACTGGAGACTTGCTCTTCCCTCCTCCCTCAGTGTATGGGTGGAATGCTGCTCCTGGAGAGGGCTGGTGGTGCTGAAGCCTTTTAAAACATACATCTCTAGGGATTAAACATAACCTTAAGCTGTCCTTTACATTGAAACATGAATCAGTCCTTCCTCTGTATGCTGAGCAGTGTCCCACTGCGTACTTGTATCCAGGCTCTGGCTCTGCTGACATAACAATCCAGGTGCTTGGACTGTGGCTGCCCTGTTGCCCACACTTTCAGGTTATTCTATGTGGCATTTGCAGTTCACAATGTCTTGGCTACAACCCTCTGAGCTTGAAGCCCACATAGTCAAAGTCCATCCCCTGTGGTCTTCAAGAGCTGAGCCCTGCAGAAAGGTAGGTCAGGCTGTAACAGGTAATGGTCACAATTTTAGTTAAATGCATGATTATATATAGATACACATATCTATACATACATACATACATACATACACACACACACACACACACACAATTAAATGATTTTAAATTTTGGGCTATTCAGCTTCTGCTTATGGTCTCATGGTAGAAGACTATCATCATGAGCAGTTGCTAATAGTGCCTGGTGGCCTCGGGAGCCTTGGCTGCTTGTGATAGAGGTACATCCTAAGGCAACCCCAAGTCAGCTGTTGCTCTACACTCATGCCCTCCTCCTCACCAGGCCTGGAGCTTACCTGAGCTGGCCTCTCCTCATCATGGATGGTATTTAAGACATCTGCCTCCATCCTTCCTACCAGCATCTGTGTTGGCATGGGGGCCTGGGACCTTGAAACCCCAAATGTGCCTGCAGCCCCACAGCCTATCTCCCCTCAGCTTCGGTCTCCTCCAAGAACCTTTCCTGAATATGTTGTGCATTGTGCTAGACCCTGCAGGGAAATTTCTATGAGAGAAATTGGGAAGAAAACCTTTAGACATCTGATAGATACATGTTTAGTTGGAGCATTTACTGTTCTTGTGTTTAAGATGAGACACTGCCCCATGTCTGTCTCTATGGAATCTTTTGTTGGCAGGAATCTTTTGTTGGAAGGAGCAGGAACACACGTTGCAAACTGCAGTCAGGAGAGATGGCCAGACTGGGGACATGGCCAGGACAGGAAGAAATGCAAGCCTGGAGTTGGGTGACAGGCTTCCCAGGAGGCCTGCCTTGCAGCAGGGTGTTTTAGTGGGAGGTGATCTTGTCCCCAGGGGACAGGTGATAAGGTCTGAAGACATTTTGAGTTATCACATCCAGGGGGTGCCTCTAACATCTAGTGGGCCTTCAAGTTCCCCTCTAGAATACAGCCTTTGGAAGGGAGTATGCTTGTTCATTCTGTTCAGCATCCCAGAGCCTGCTGCTGTGCCTGGAATGCAGCAGACACTCAATATGCATTTGCCTAATGAACCGAACACAGCAATGAGAGCTCTCTTGGTGCAGGAGCAGAACAGACTTAGGGGGCAAATGCATGCTCAAAGGGTGCCACAGGCCACGCAAGCCTCAATAGTGTGGGCAGGTGAACTTGGAGAAGAGTAAAGTCCAGCCTGAGTGGTACATTTTCAAAAGGGGTGGGGGGCAAATGTGAAGGATAATTTCCTGTCTCAATTCTCCAGGATTAAATATGACCGATCATATTCTTAATTTGACTCAAACACTGATTTCATGACTGGAAAATCTACAAAATGTTTGTCTTCTAGAATGGAATTCTGCTAAGGCTTTAGGCCTCTGGTTATTACAGATGGCTGTGGAATTCCACACCATAGCAATCATCATGCTTGCTGAATTCATCAAATATGGAGGTAGATGTTCCAAGCACTTCCCTGGGTTTTGTTCTGCATAAAACAGGTAAGAGTTGGTCCAGGGACACTTTTCATGTGTCTAGAACAGGCTCACAGATCAGAGTGGGGGTCTACACTGTAGAAGATTACTGGCTTCATGGGATGATCTAAGAGTCTATGTTAAAAAAGGGTATGTTTTCTGAAATAGAGAATAAATTAGTGACTTTTGTAAGCTGGGTGGGAGGAGAATAATGTGTTCCTGTCGCATTCTAGGGATTGCTGCTTCATCCACAAGTGTTCCCAGCAGAGCTGAGTCTCCATCAAGGCTGATACTCCTCTCCCCTGGGAAGAGATCACACTCATCCCAATGACCATCTCAATGGCCAAGGTCCAATCAGCCCTGTTAGGGGAACCAAACAGGCTGGTCAGAACTAATGGGCTCCAGGGTGCTAATAGGCTCCAGGACACGGGCAGGACTGCAGGCAGATGTGGACAGAGGCTCCTGCTCTCAAGATCTCAAGATCTGGAGCTGAAAACTTCCCTCCCTCACATTTACACAGAACACCATCACATAAGAAGTGAGAACTTATGAGTCTTATCACTGCTCACACTTACACATACACACACACTATGAAATCAAGTTATACCCTAAAGGAAGCACCACCTGGACTCATATTAAAATGAGATTTGGAGGCTAGAGGTGTAACTCAGTGGTAGAACACTTGACTTAACTAGCATGTGAGAGGCCCTGGGTTCAATCCTCAGCACTGAAAAAAAAATGGAAGGTACTCATTTATATTGCATATATTACAGGAAAGCTGTATGATATGCAAATGGCAAAATAACAAGGTTATTGGTTATGATTAAGATAGGGGCTTCCCTAAGAACCTTAACGGTTTCACAGAAGAATAGTATAAAAACCTGGCAAAAGGAAAAAGAAACTTAAAACTTTAATGAAGATCTATTGCTAGTCAAAAATCAATCAGAAGTTGTGGAAAACTGTAGGAAATTATAAAGAGCCACAGGGAATAGAAGTTGATTTTTTTATAAAACAATATTAAACTTTTTAGGGATACTATTCATTTCATTAAATTCATATCTTGGGTTGCTTCCTTCTTTACTTTTCTAAGACGGGATCTCACAAAGTTGCTGAGGCTAGCCTCAAACTTGCTGTCCTTCTGTCAGACTCTTGAGTAACTAGAATTACAGATGTGTAGCACTACATCCAGAATTTTTAAAATATGTTAAAAAATATAAAATATATATTTTCTGGTGTTACTGGGGATCAATACTACAGTATGTTTGGCAAGTGTTTTACCACTGTTCTGCACCCCTGAGTTGCTTTATTAACTCATATTAAAGGAAGTGGCTATGGCACCATTTCTCTGAAACAAATTTGCCACCTCAATTCCTTTTGCATAGGGCAACATTTAAAATCAGTTTTCATTGGCTGGATACACACCAAATGCTGACAGATATAGTGGGAAGCAGGTAGAGGTGGACTTGCTTTGTAAGGCTTGGTTCTGGGGTTGGGGATTTAGCTCAGTAGCAGAGCGCTAGCCTAGCATGTGCAAGGCCCCGAGTTCAGTCCTCAGCCCTGAAAAAAAAAAAAGGCTTAGTTCTAGTAACTTGGGAGAGCCTCAACATACAGAATGCCACACTGCTTGTAAGTGTTGATGGGTCCTGTGTTCTTTCCAAGACCAAAATGGGAGCCTGAAAACTCATTCGCTTTGAAAATAAAGGACTGAACATAATCACACATCTTATTCTGCCAGATACACACAAAGATAATTTTGTGATCTGAGAAATGGGAGTGGCCACAGATTAAAGATGTTCAGGTTCTGCGCTAACCTTTGATGCCCTGGGAGCACCTGCAGACCATTCCAGGAAAGCACAGAAACAGGCCTGGAGGGCTATGGAGGTCAGCTTCTGGATGGGCAAGATCTGAAGGAGGCTGAGGAACCTTTTCAATTTTGTTATGTGCTACAAAATAGACATTATGTTATGCTTTGGTACTATTTGACTTATTAATGGTATGTATGTTTCTTTTTAAGATGGGAAACATGATAAGGGGGGAAATTACACCCTGCTACTTTGAACAAGATGATAATACATGTGGTGAACCAGAGAGAATTCTTGCTCTTGATCAGCTTACAGGGCATGAGCCCACCCCATAGGAGGGGCAGTTGGCAGAGGGACAGGGGGGCTGGGCTGAGGTGGAGATGAAGAAAAAGGTGCACTGGCGGGTGATTCTCCCTAGAAGAGAGATTAGAAGGTGTGGAAGGAACAGATCTAGCAAAAACAGGTGTTGGTTGTTGTGGGGTGTGCCAAGGGCCACGGTGCCCCTGAGATGACAAGGCAGAAGGATAGCATACCTTAGCACCTTGAAGGGTGACCAAGTAGATGCAGTGGAGATTGAGGAATAGGGACAGGAATAGGGTGGTTGTATGAGGGACCTGGTGTGCACACTGGTGGCACTTCTCAGGAATTGGGCCCACTAAGCGAGGGACAAGAGGCCACTGATAGGAGAGTCAAAGGAGGAGCTTAGAGGGATAGCAGATAGCATGCCAGAGACACAGGGACCTGAAGCTGTGCTACTGGGAGGCAGCCACAAAAACTTGCTTGGTGCCCACATGGCTGGGGGACCCTTTATTGTTTGTCATTGTGCCAAACACAGTTCTAGTTCCCTCCCTCTACCAATCTGTTAAATAACATCAGTAAACAGAATGTTAAGGAAGCAAAATGAGTTTAAGGAGGGTCAAATAGTTCTCAATGCCACCTCAATCTACAGGCCGTCAGGAAGGACAGATGGCAGATGGCAGAGGCCTGCAGGAGGCCCTGGTTCTGAGAAGGGTGCTTCTTTCAGTCCCTAATACCTATGAGAATGATCCCCAGCTGCAGAGTTAGAAAACAGCTGATGGGATAGAACCTGGGCAGAGGTCTGATGCACATGAACTTGGCAAACAATGCCAGAGGCTTTAAGAAGCTGTGAGATATTCAAAAGAATAAAGCCAGGGGCAAGGTAAACACAGCATCCTTATTTTGTTGAGTCTAGCTCCAAGGCAGCAAGTTGGAAATTTTTTGATTATTATTTTCTGTTTAGAAATCTTCCTGTCAGAGATGGGGAAAGGGCAATTAAAAGCTATGCTCTGCTAAAATTTTGATGGAGAAAGGGCACAGCTCTGGTTCTGCTTGAAAAAAAATCTAGAAGAGCAAAGAAGAGCTTATAACAATATAAACATACAATACATTCTCAGAGAGGGCAGAGAATAGAAGATCTATAATGAATAAAGAGGAAGAAGTTAACAAGCTATTAAAAGAGACAGAAAAACTGTGCACTGAGCTATTTGGCATTTTAAACATTAAAATACATCTTCAAAAATATGGCCTTGGCAAAAGGCAGAAGATAAAAAATGCCAGTTTGTAAAAATAGTGGGGAATGGGAAGTCACAGATAGTAACCAGGCGCAGTGGCACATGCCTATAATCCCAGCAGCTCAGGAGGCTGACACAGGAGGATCACAAATTCAAAGCCAGCCTCAGCAACTTAGCAAGGCCCTAAGCAACTTAGGAGACCCTGTCTCAAAAAAAAAATAAAAAGGACTGAGGATGTGGTTAAGTGGTTAAGTGTCCCTGGACTTTAATCCCTGGTACCAAAAAAAAAAAAAACAAAAACAAAAAACAAAAAAGGAAAAAAATAGTAGGTAACAATTGGATTGTGCTTTTACTGTCTTCTATTTTGAGTGGAAGAGGTGCCTTCTGTATTGTGTTGCTGTCAGAGGTCAAGTCTTTGCTCACCACATTTCTGCTTATGGCACTGTGCTGGGTACTTTGAGTAGGGAATGAAAAAGAACAGAATGAAAAGAAGGCATTTGTCCTTCAAAGCTGAGCACACACATCATCACAGGAGTAGACCGATTCAGAACCAGGGTGAAGAACAGACAGAAGGGAACACCGTGCTCCCTTTCGTTGGGGCTATAACACCTGGGAGCAGGTTTGGATGATCAGTCAAGTCCAACATGGTGTGAAACAGCCCCTGAGGCAAAGAGATGTCTCCCTGAGGAACTTTAAGAAGATAAACAGCTACGTTGCAACTGATAGAAGAAAAAATTGGTCCAACACTTCAACATTTAGGAGTAGGCAAAGACTTTCTCAACAGGTCTCCGAAAGCGAAGGAAATAAAGTCAAAAATCAGTGAATGGGATTTCATAAAGCTAAAAAGCTTTTGTACTGCCAAGGAAACAATCAAAAGAGTCAAGAGGTTTCCTACAGAAATGGA
>PVKS010042397.1:0-15461 GCA_004027875.1 Aplodontia rufa
CAGGCACACCTGGAACACACCTCCAACCCTGGAACCTCCAACCCTGGAACTTTCTGCACCCATTTCCCACCCAGGCACACCGGGACACACCTCCAACCCCTAGATCTGCTGTGGGGACGCAATGAGGTAATCCTGCGCCTGGACATAGGTGGAGTCCAGCCAACACTGCTCTCCTCCCCTTCGACAGTCCTCCAGGACAAGTGAGGTGGTTGTGTGAATTTTTCCGGACGTGTTTTCGAAATGCAGCCTTGGGATCCCAGGGGACGCGCTCCCTGCGCCGCTGGGTGGCTCCGGCCAGGCCGGCGGACCCGAGTCGGTGCCTGGAGCTGCTCTGTGCGTCTCGGGGGTCGGGGTGCTCGCGCCCCACACAGTGCACACGAGCTCCGCCTTTTCCCACCCAAGTCCTTGAGCACCCGCGCCCCCGGGAACCGCGAGCGCCCGGGACCCAGCTCCCGGGAGGACACCGCCGTCTGCGTTCCCCCTTCCCCCGAAAGCCGGCCTGGGCTGGAGACCGCCCCCGTCCCGCCAAGTGCGGCGGCGTCGCACGGCCGCAGCCCGGGGGCTCCAGGGCAGCCGCCAGGCAGGCAGGCAGGCGGCTCGGACGTGCGAAGGCTGCGTGTCCCCCGGTCGCCGCTCCGGGCCCGCTGCACCCGCTCCGCAGAGCCCGTCCCGCCGCGCCCCTCACTTCCCGACAGGCCCCGAGCGCCGCCGCCCTCGGCCCGCTCCTCACCTCGGGGCCGCAGCCGCAGTGCCGCGAGGCCCGGTCACACTCGGTCCGCGGACACCGCGCGAGTGACGGAGCTCGGAAATGTGTGTGAGGGCGCGGTCGCGAGAGCGCGCCCCTGCCGCTCGGCCCCGCGCGCCCCGGCGAAGGCAGTGTGAGCCGCGCGCCTGCGAGGGGCACGCGCGGGGCCGCAGCCACGCCCCGCCTTCTGCCGGACCCACCTGAGGGGGCGGGGTCGGCGCGCGCGCTCCCGCGAGGGGCGCACCTGGGGCGGGGCTCCGAGGGGCGGGGCGACGGGCGCGCCGCCGCGGGTGCTCGCTCCAGGCCGCGGCCGGGCGAGCTCGGCCTCTAAACAGGCCGAGGTGCGCTCCGCGTCAGCTTGAACGTCTCTCAAGCTCTGCCCCGCGGCTCCCGCAAAAATAACGCGCTCCGTGTCAGGCCCGGGGTTTGAGTCGCAAGCCCCGCCGCCCCCTAGCGGGTGACCTTGGTCCTCTGCCCTCTCTTCCTCCTCCCTGGTCTCCCGGTTTAGCAATCCTTTCTTACCTGTGACCTGTTCTCCAGGACTCTGCTTTGGAGTCCCGCCGAAGCCCCTCCTGCCTCCCGCCGCAGCGTCCTCATTTCCGGGCTCCTACCTCTCCCATCAGGAGCCACCTAGGACAAGTGGACACTTGCGGATGCTTGTAGTAACTGAAGTGCCCACTATTATGCCCATAGAATGTCACTACTCAACAAAATCTACCTAGTCATAGAAGAAAATGCCAAATTCTTCTTATAGGATGGATGTCAACAGTATGACAGTAATAGGGTTGTGAGAATACAGAGAAAATACTAAAGACCTTTTAATTGTGAAAACTACAAATTAATGCATGGGCCGTGACATATTTTATTGTCTCTGAACAAATTATCAGATTGCATGCATCTTGTTAAACAAGTTAGACACATAATCTGGATCGAAATTGCCATAGCTACCAGGTTTTAGTATTAAATAAGTAGCTGGAGAAAAGATGTTCCTTTCTTATTTTCTGTATCTGGGAACTATAAACAAGCCATCCTGTTTGGTTGTCATGGAGGCAACCCAAATCCCCATATCTCATTAGTAGACCTTTTAGACAAATAAATCACATGGGGATACATAGATCATAGGAGTTGCAGCTTGAGATTTAACAAGTTGCCTTGCTATACAAAATTAATAGTGAACTGGAATTTTCACAGTGTTTAAAATAGAAAAAGAGAATAAATCTTGTTACCTTAAACACCAAACTGTAACAGATTCCACTTTCCCACTTTCTTTAGTTATTTAGTTTTACTTGCTAGACACTGAAGTCTTATTTAAGTGGATTTGTTAGGCCATTTTTTTTGCCAAAATTAAGGTCAAAATTGCTGAATCATCATAGTAACTTTTTTCTCTTGTAGGTAGTCCATTATTTCCCATACCTATAAATATACTGAAAATTACAAGGTCCACTTTTAAATCTGGTATGATTAAACACTATTATTTGTTTTTAAACACCATTTCTATAAGCAAAGAAAGGTGCCAAGAGAAGTAATGTGGTTTCTAAATTCAGGGTTTAAAGTAGGTATAATTTCAAAGAGTTTCAAATCGGTACCTTTGTCTAGAATGAGGCATACAAATAAAGAAATACAGACTTGGCTGACAAAGTCAAAAGGGATCGAGCACCTTTAACCCTAGAGTTCCAGACTACCATGAAAGCAAATGTGGCTGAAATTATAATTCAATAACTTCGGGAAATGATGAATAATTACTAGAGGGTTGGAGGGGAGAAAGAAAAGGAAATGACTTCTGGTAATTTCTTTTTAATAAAGAGAGAGGTAATAAATTTTATTTAGTTTTTCATGTGGCTTTTGTTACTCTGACATTTTTTTTTTTTAAAGAGAGAGGGTCAGTGAGAGAGACACAACTTTATTTAGTTTTTCACATGGCCTTAGTTGCTCCAACACTCAGTTGTGTACCTGGTGCTGGGGTTTGAACCCGGGTCCTCGTGCTTGCCAGGCAAGCACCGAAACCACTGAGCCACCGCTCCAGCCCTATTCTGACATTTCATTGTGTATGTGGTGCTGGGATTCCAACTTGCGTCTTTGTACATGCTAGACAGCACTCCTCCCCAGCCACTGCTCCAGCCCCACTTCTGATGATGAGTTTGATTGTCATGGCTATTACGAACATTATTACCATTGTTCATATTGCAGCAAAAAGAACTTCAAGTATTTGAACCCTTGTGTTTATCCAAATAGAAAAATTAGTCAAGGAAACTGATATTTGAAGAATATAAACCTATAAGTGTTTATCAAGTGTCTAGTATTCTTACTTAGTAAGAACTCTGACTTTCCAGGTGAACCAAAAACTAAATAAATAAAGGTAGAGAAATCAATAATTGTTCTGAGAGACGAAACAATAGTGTCTGAAAGCATGCAGCTGGGCTTAGTGGAACACACTTACATTCTCAGCACCCAGGAGGCTGAGGCAGGAAGATCTCTGCACCCCAGGAATTTGGACAATACAGTAAGACCCCCATCTCAAAAATGAATAAACAAGTAAATCATCAAAGAGTGGAAGATTATATTTGACTGTTACATTGTGAAATGCTATAGAGAAATCAGTGAGAGCAAGATTTACCTAGAAGCTTCAAGAAGAAAAGATAAGAAGATTGGCTTAATTAGAGTGGACAATGTATTGGAAGGCAGAGAGAAATAAGCCTACGTGGGTTTTTACCAACATAAAGTTAACCATTTATCTAAGAGAATAAGCTCAAGGATAAGTAATGACATGACTCAAATGGACTTCAGATTACTACAGGCGAAACAGCATAGAAAGAGAACTGAAACTTGAGACAGCTGAGGAGGTCGTAAAAGAATACGTATCTGTTTCAAATAAGTTTGTATTTCCGGGCACAAATTACACCCTGCAGCTGTCTGCAGGTAATCTAAGACTCACTGCTGGTAAGTTCTGAGAAACTGTAAAAACTGGAAAAAGAAAGAAAGAAAGAAAATAGATCACTTCCTTTAAGAAAAATGATCAAAAGGTAGATACTGCAAACTTTAGAACAGAAAAATAAATTCTAGAACAGTTTAGTGGTCACTAGGAATCAGACAAGCTAAAATAAGATAAATTCTAGTTCGTCCATGTCAAAAACATTCAGACATTTTAGCGTCTGCCAAGATCAGTGGAGTTAATAATGCATCATGGACAGCAGGCAGTTATACCTCTAACTTACAGTCGAAAACATAATCCTCACCCTGCCTCTTGCTTCTCATCCTTGCCCCTTTCCCTATTCTCCTCAAGCAAGCTGAAAAATGACCAACTAAAGATGTCTTAATCTTAGGAATCCACAGCTGTTTGCCAGTAACCTAAGACCCATTGTTGGTAAGTTCTGAGACTGTAAAAACTGAAAAAGATCACTTACTTTGAAAAATTGGTAAGGGGCTGGAGTGGTGGCTCAGTGGTTACAGCATTTGCCTGGCATGTGCAAGTACATGGGTTCAAACCTCAGCACCCACGTACACAACTAAGTGTCAGAGCAATGAAAGCCATGTGAAAAACTCAATAAAAATTTATTCTCTCTCTCTCTCTCTCTCTCGCTCTCGCTCTCAGCGTCCTTCTCTCTTTAAAAAAAAGAAAGAAAGAAAGAAAATAATAAAAATTGGGAAGATGTTGCCTTATGTGGGGAAATGCAGTTAATATTACAGCAGGATTAAGGTGGCTATCAACAGACCTTAAGATGGGGAGATTATCCTCAATCTTTCTGGTGGATCCAATATAATCACAAGGGTCCCTAAAAAATGGAAGAGGAAGGTGAGAAAAAATGTTGACCCAGTTTACCTTCTTGGAAACTAATGAAACTAACCTTAATCAGAGGATCAGGACATTGAGAAGAAACTGCCCAACCTGAACTTCAAGTGATTCTGGCTTTTGGGTTATCCATAAGGAAGAGGAGGACAGGATGGTTCAATGAACTCAACCCACCACTGTGGCAATGAAGATGGAGGAGGGAACACAGGTGGCCTCTAGAAGTTGGAAAGGGTAAAGAAACAGCCCCTCTCCAAAAGCCTCCAGGAAGACACAGAGCCTGCTACCTCCTTGACCTAGAGGAGACCCATGTGTTGGACTTCTAACTCTCAAAACTGTAAGATAAGAAGCTTGTGTTGTTTTATGCCACCAGGGTTGTGGAGATTTGTTAGGGCAGCAAGAGAAAATGAATACACTGCTTGTTATTTAATTTCATCTTCTGTGTTGCAGCACCATGATTTGTGTTTTAGCATCCAAATGTCACTTCTTTTCTTCACTTCCTCTAGGTAAGCCACAGGACACCGTAAAAAGGACAATAAGCTATTGCTTAAATATCATGCATTTAGGGGCTGGAGCGCTGGCTCAGCCGTTATGGCGCTCCCTGGCATGCACAAGGACGCGGGTTTGAATGAACCCCAGCACCACGTACACAATTAAGAGTCAAAGCAGCGAATCCCACATGAAAAAACTAAATAAAATTGATTCTCTCTCTCTCTCTCTCTCTCACTGTCCCTCTCTCTCTAAAAAAAAAATATGCATTTAGAAAATTAGTAATTGATGTGACTCCGTTTTCACATATCCTCCCCCTTCCCTAATTGATAGTTCTTAATTTGCAAAACATCCTTATAAAATAGCTGCCTTCTCTGACCGGGTTGTTTCAAGGAGCTAAGGAGATGAGGTCTGTGAAATAATAAATCCAGTTATTCCTCATGGAATATGTGCTACACAATGATCTGTGTATTTTGAACGTAGTCTTCTAATCTTTTTTTTTAAGAGAGAAGGACAGTGAGAGAGAGAGAGAGAGAATTAGTTTTATTTAGTTTTTCACATGGCTTTCATTGCTCCAAGACTTCATTGTGTACGTGGTGCTGGGATTTGAACTCGTGTACTCACACATGCTGGGCAAGTTTCATAACTGCCCAGCCACCGCTCCAGCCCCTAGTCTTCTAATCGTTTTGATGACAATGTGAGTTATGTACTATTTTTATTTTTCCACCACCAAAGTAGAGACAAATTAAATACCCTGCAAACTAAAAAGCATCAGGGATCACAAATAAATGAACATGGCGCAGGGAGTCAATACACAAAGAAGAAAAACATTTTTCTACTAATACTTTCCTGGAAACATTTTTTTTCTTTCCTCACATAAGCTTTACTGAGACTTTCAATATTTGAACCATGTTCATTTCCTTCATAGTTACTCTCTGTATTAATTTGTGCATTCCTTCTGTAAGTGTTTCTGAAATGTATATTTTATGTCAGGTACCATTAGGGATGGAATAGTGAATGATGAAGCAGACACCAGCTTCAGCTGGTAAGCAGCAAAGACTGAAATGTGGGGTGTGAGCAGGGTAACAATAGAATGTAGTCTTTAGCATCACGAGGTTGTGATCTTTAGGACAACATTATTGACTCATCTAATGTAGAGCTAGGACAGGAGGACCAGGTTAAGGTATGACGTCCAAAAGAACTCAGGAGGTCTGAAGGCTATGTAGGAGTTAGGCGAAAGAAAAGGAGAGAACATTTTAGAAGAATACTAAAAACTTTGATGTTTCAGCCTCGTCTTCATTTATACAGATTTTTCTCAGTCTTCTGTCTCCAAACTCAAGTAGATCCGCTTCAAGTTTCATTCCCAAAATATAATTGGATGTTCCTAATGTGAAACTCTCAAATACTTCATAATTAATAAGCCCTTTCTGCATAACCTGTTTATGATCTGGTACCGTGTCCTTTTATTACAATAAGAAATAGTGCTGTTGCTTTAGACGACTTTATTTCTCTCCCAGTTGAACTGTAGACCTCTGTTATTAGTTAACCATAATATAAATAACAAGTGAAAAATTGACCGGTAAATGTTTTCCATAGAATTCGCTTTTTTGTGTTTACCTTCTTTTGCCACTAGATGGTACTTGTATGCCTGGGAGACAAAAATGCTGATTCAGCTTACCTTTCTGGAAGCTCATTAAACTAACCAACCAGAGGATCAGGACATTAAGAAATACTGCCCAGTCTAAACTTTAAGTGATCCTGATTTTCAGGTTCATACTTAAAAATTAATATAACATTATACTTTTTCTTTGGTTAAATATGGCAGCAAAAATGTTAAAGTCAAATTATGTTTAAATTCCTACTCACCTTGTACCACCCCACCCCCACCTATGTTTTATGTTCATTTCTTTTAACTTCCAATAACACTGTCCTTCCAAAATCCTAACCTGTGAAATGGGTTCCCTAACTGAGGTCCTGCATCCTCTCAGCTCCTTTTCTGATAGTGATTCCCTGCTACTCCTTCCCTTCCAGTACCAATCCCTTTCCTTATTCAGAAATTCCAAGTATTCTTCTAAGCAACTAGCAATTCTACCCCTAAGTTTTCACTGACTTTACTAGCACTAGAAAAATTTTTCTGTAGATGCCCATTTCAATATTTTAACAACCTTACTAATTCGTTTAATAAGTGTAACATCCCTTATTCTCAAAAGTTATATATATGCATTTCTATAGCACTGAAAGACTTTCTACCTTATTATTTATGAACCCTGCTCAATTTTTGTATTACATACTGTTTGCCTCTTGTGTGACTATTTTAGTCATCAATATATCCTAAAATATTTAATATAGTATTATTTATTTATCTGGTTTTAATCATATATCCATAAGCCTACTGCCAAAAAATCTCTAAGAAGCAAAAAATAAGATGATGATTCTTAGTGATAGACTCTTGTGTAATTTGGATGAAATTCATTGGCTAGAACTGTGAAACCAAATTATCTCTCTGCATAAGATGATAATCATAGCATGCAATTACGCTTCCTCTGGTATGTATCTATAATGGAGAGAATGCAAGTACTCCAAAATATAAAGCTGAGCTTGAAATAGAGAAAGCAAAGACTTCAGATACCAGACATGTAAAAGAAATAAATTTAAATTACAATAGTATGGGCCAGGAGTTAAGGTTTTAATCCTATTTAACAGCAAAAGTTATGATCCTACATTCCTGCATGAAGTAGGACCCAACAGAGACTTTAACTTTTTGAAGCATAAGGAAATTACTGAGAGCTGATCTTCTAACCCAGTAGTCTAGGTCAAGTGGGGGTGTGGGTAATGGTTGTCATAAAAATTGAAAGTCCCAATCTATAGAAGTCTAATTTTATATTATCATTTAAAAATAGAATTCCAAGATTAAAAACAAAGAACCTGCCAGGCCTCTTCAGAAGCAAATATAAAAAATCCTTGATAAGGATATCAGTACAACTCAGGGCACAAATGAATACTGCAGAATAAAACACTTTCATTAAAGAAATAAAATTTGCACACCATGTCAGGAAATAATTCATCCGAAGGCAGAGTAAACAGACACAACAAACAGAAAAATCTGTGACCCCAAAATCTTTTTTATTGAGTTAATAAAACAATCTGAAGATGACTACCAAAGAAAAATTCATAGAATGATTAAAAACATTAAAGAAGGGATTAAAAATTAAATGAAAGGACAAGATAAGATGAAATAAATAGAAACATTTGAAAAAGAGTATTGATTCATCAATAATAGTTTCAACAAATATTTATTGAACATTCACAAAGTTCTATAACTATTCTAGTCACTAAAGATAAAAAAGGTGAGTAAGGCACATGAATTCCCTACTATCATACAGCTTATATCCTATTAAAAAAAAAAACAAAAAAACAAAAAACTCAACAGATGGTTTAGACAGATTACTAGATAAAGTGGAAGAGATCATCCTCAAACTGGAAAATATATCTGAGGAAATCATCCATAATATACACAGACAATTTAAAAATGGTGAGTAGAAAAATGAACTTATCTTATTTCCTTAAGGATTTAATAAGAAAAATCAACACATAGAATCTAGTAGGCATTCCCAATAAAACAGAAGAAATAATGGAGGGGAGGTACTCTTCAAAGAGAAAATGGCGGGAAATTTCTCAGAAATAGTAAAGACAGGACCGATGGAAAAATGCAATATGTCCCTAATAGTATAAACTTTTAAAAAAATTAATATCTAGATACTTTTAGCTAAAATTAAAGAGCACCAAAAACAAGAAAAGTGCTCCAACCAAAAAATAAAGAATACCCATGAGGAAACAAAAAATAAGACTGACAAGAGGAATTCTACTGGGAAAAATACAGACTGAAATAAAGTTTAAAGGGGCTATGGAAATTCTATTCTCAGCTCAACTGTCAGTCAAAGTGAGAGTGAAAAAAGGACATTTACTTTTCTTTTTTGGGGGGGTGGGAGGGAGAGAAAGAAAGAATCCATTTTATTTATTTTGCCATCTGGCCTTTGTTTCTCAGACACTTAGTTGTGTATGTGGTGCTGGGGATCAAACCCAGGTCCTCACGCATCCCAGGCAAGCACTCCAACCAGTGAACTGCCTCTTCAGCCCTCCAAAAAATCATTTTCAACAAAGAACAGTTTATCATTCACAGATCTAGGTTGATAGAACTACTGACAAATGTAATTCAGAAAGAGGAATTGAGCTGGGTGTGGTGGCAAAGACAGGAATTCCAGCTACCAGGCAGGAGGATCCCAAGTTCAAGGCCAATGTGGGCAACTTTGGGAGACCTTGTCCCAAAATAAAGAATAAAAAAGGACTGGGCATGTAGCTCTGTGGTAAAGCTGGGTTCATTCTCCAGTCCCTAAAAAAAAAAAAGAAAGAAAGAAAAAAAGAAAGAGAAAGGAAAAAAATAAAGAAAAGATAAAGAAGTTGAATCCAATAGGAAGAAATAAAATACAAGTAAAAATGAAAAAACTGATTAAAATGTTGGGGAAACTAAGTAAATACTAATATATAAGTGATAACATTATACCAAAATACTGTAATATGAAAGAAGTCAGAGTTCAAACATACTATGCTTCTAAATTCTGTTTTTAGGGGAAACTATAGTTATTATTTTCAGAAATATTATAAAAGCAATATGCATGTTAAAATTTCAAGAGTAATCATTTCCATGTGGATTGCTACTTCATTTAAAAATACTCGATTCTGGAGTCGAAAATAAAAGTAAGACAATTAAGTGATACATAGCCAGGGCATGTTGGTGCAGGCCTGTGATCCCATCTGCTTCGGCAGCTAAGGCAGGAAGATGGCAAGTTTGAGGCCAGCCCGGGCAATTTCGTGAGAGTCTGTCTCAAACTAAAAAATAAAAAGTGTTGGAAATGTGGCTCAGTGGTAGAGGACTCCTGGATTCAATCCCCAGTAGCCCTCCTCCACCACCCACACACACACTAAAGAAGAAATAGAAAAAAAAAAGAGAGAGAGAAAAGGAGAGAGAGGCATAGATTTGTTAAATATGATCTAAGTAAATCACACAGGTAAAGGATGCACAGAGAGACAGGGTAAAGAACCATGTAAGCACCAAATACTATGAGACAGAGGGGACACCAAATATTCATGAGGCCCCTCGTGTCCTCTGCTTAAGACAGTTGGACAACATCCATGTGTGCTTTGCAGTGTATCAGGGTTAACAACCACAGGTAGGCATACCAGTCCCTGAGTCTTTCTGGGAGAGAAGAATACAAATTGACCAAAGGCACCTTCCATCGACTGAATCCTCTAACTTCTGCTCAACTCTAGTCATCATAACCATACATCAGCAGGAAAAATGATAGAGGAGAATAGGAGAGAAGATAGACGAAAGTTTGGTGATTTCATGTTTCTGGTAATTTGCTTCTTCCACACCAGTCGTACCTTTCCTAGGTATATAGTTAGCATTCTGTCTCTCTCCCCTTGCTTCCTGCTGTAAGCTCTAAATGCTGTAAATAAACCTGCAGTATCTTACTGCAGGTTGTGAACCAGTTATGGTTTGGATGAAAGGTGTTCCCTAAAAGTTCAGGTGAGACAAGGCAAGAAAGCTGAGAGGTGAAATGATTGGGTTATGAGAGCCTTAACCTAATCAGTGAATCCATCCTCTGATACTGATTACCTATGTGGTAACTGAAGGCAGGACATGGGTAGCTGGGAGTGTGTTTTTAGGATATATGTATTTTATATCTGAGAAATGGAGTCTCACTTTCTTCCTGATCATCATGTGAGTCCTCATCCCTCTGCCAAACTATTCCACCATGATGTTCAGCCTCACTTGAAGTCACAAGGATTGGAGTCAGCCATCTATGGACCAAGAGTTCTGAAACAGTGAGCCCTCGAATAAACTATTCCTTCTAAAATTGTTCTTGTCAGGTCTTTTAGTCAAAGCAGTGAAAAAGTTAACTAAAACCTGTCTCAGCTGCCCTGCTGGAGTGGATTTATTTTATTTTATTTTATTTTATAGAGAGAAGGACAGTGAGAGAGAGAGAGAGATATAACCAATTTTTATTGAGTTTTTCACATGGTTTTCATCTCTCTGACACTTAGTTGTGTATGAGGTGCTGGGGTTTGAACCGGTGTACTCATGCATGCCAGGCAAGTGCCATTAACGACAAGCCACCACTCCAGCCCCTGGAATGGATTTAGAGGCTACTATTGCACCAAGGCAATTTCCTGCTGACATACCACTAGACCATAGAGCTAGAGGAGTACTCTTAAATTTATAAAAGAAGAAGCAAAAAAATTATTCAAATGGAAGGTGAGAAAAGACATATATATATATAAAATGACATTTTAAAAATCAGTCAAACTTGAAGAAAAATTTTTCTTTTTTCAAGGATGCCCAACTGACTGTTCTTTATCTGCCTTCTCACACAAATTCATTATTGGCTGTATGGAATATTTAGTTAAAACCAAATCCCATTTCACTTAAAAACAGTATTTCACCTATCAGTGAAGTTTGCCCAAAGTCATTGGAAATGAGGAGGAATATTAGAAGCATGTATTTATCATTCTTGACCCACATTTTCAAAGCTTAAAAAAATCACCAATTCCTAGAGCTTTCAAAAAGTCAGCCATGTTCTCTTATTTATATGTGTATTTGAAGTTGGTGGCTTTGTACCTGATCATTCTAATAATTTTACGTATCTGGGAGAAAAGTTATTTTATATGTCACTAATTCAAATATGAATATTTATAATATCCACACCTGCATGGAAATCACAAGATAATTTTTTTGCTACTTACATAGGAGAAAAAGTTACAATGATATGCTTATAACTGGCAACAAATTTCAGAAAAAGAAATTTCAATTGAACACCACAAATGATCATTAAACTTTTATTGTGACATGTATAAGGCACTGTAGTAGAGGGTACAAAATTGAAACACAGTCCCTGCCCTCAAGAAACTTAAATGATAGGGAGCTATTTGGATGGGCACCCAATTTTTAAACAGCAGCAGCATGTCCTCATCTGCATCTGACTGGACATCAGTATCATCCACGCACCTCTTGTCTGTATATAAGGTGTTATTGATTGTCAGAACCTATCCAAGATGGAATCTATCTATGGAATCTGGAAATCGATAGGTTTTCAAGGGCTTCCACATGGTTCTGATTCTTGGGCAGATTTGAAAACCACTATGATAAATATTGTATTAGCAATGCTTAGTAGAAAGTGATTTGAACTACTTAATAGCAATTTTTTCATGACCCTAATTTGGAAGGAATATTATGAGCACATTTTCTCAGAAGAATAAACTTAACTGGCAAAATAGGATAGTAACGTAGGAAGAGCCCTGCCACACCAGAGGACTCTTATGAATGCATTTGATGCAAACAGGAAATGGTAGCATCCACATCTAAGATGTGGAGGGGAGCGGCAGGGTGGTGAACATAGACTAGCAAGCTGATCTAAGTGTGCCATGAGACCAGGTCTGATCCTGTAACTTTCTCTCCATTCCCAATTCAGCCTGATGACTGATTCAGAAGGACTGCTGTTAAATTTAAAACTTTAATTAAAACAAAAAAAAGATCACATCTGTGCACATGAGTTTCCTAGATTGCTGAACTTTTTTGAGCCACTGCACTATAATTTTGCCATATTTTTATGTCATTTTCTAGAAAGACCATCTATGCAGTCAGATGGCTAGTGTTCTAAATGGGACTTATTGCCTTCTCTAACTTTGCATATAGATTTTTCTACTTTCTTTAGAAGTTTCTTATTTTTCAAATTTATGATTTTTGCTTGATATTGTTGTTAAAATGACTTAGTCGTTCTTTTAAAAAGTAAGAGAGAGGGGAAAATATGAATCTAAAAGGAATATTTTAATCCTCTGTTCTGATGCATGTGAAGTAATACATTATGAAGGATGAACTAGTAGACTAAATAGACCAATTGACCTAAAAATATGCAATAATTCAAACACAACTACTTTTTATTTCTCACTCATATAGCAGGCATTTCAAAGGAATGTCCTGCTTATTATCACCCAGTTGGGAGATAGGTTAAAAATGCACAAAGGCAGGAGAGGCCCCCTTTTAAGTGCTGAGGCCCTGGGGTAGCATTCATCACTTATACCCAGATGACTTCTGCGAGCAGTAGCTCTGTGGCTCTTCCTAGACACCAGAGGCAAGTTGTTCTTAGCTGTGTAGCTCTTCCTAGCAATATCTCCATATTAGGGAAAAAAGAATTCAAATCTTTAATGAGAGTGGCCATGGCACTTAATAGGAGCTTTTCATTTTTTTTTTTTTTTTACTTAATTTTTTTGTTGTTGTACTGGGAACTGAACCCAGGGCTTCACACGTGCTGGGCAAGTACTGTAACACTGAGCTACATCCCTAGCCCAGGGATTTTTAATTGACAATTCTTTTTTTCTTTTTTAACTATATTGCTATTGGTCTTAAATTTTTGATTATTTATATCCCCCCATTGTCCATATCATCCAAATTACCTAATACACTAGCATAGACTTGTACAATATATTGTCAGATAACTCTTTTAAATTTCAGCAAACCTCTAATTACACCCAGTCATTTCTTTAATCCTAGTTCAACTAACTAATTGTTTGTCTAATCTGTGAGTGTTTTAAATGAAAATAATTGGATTCTTTTGTGAATTTTTCTGATTAGATTGTTACAGTAGTAAGTTTTACCTTTGTATTCAAACAGATCTCTTTAGCAATAGCACAAGAGTGATGTGATTTCTAAGCCCTTGCATGTTTAAAACTCATTCCTTTGCCTTCACACAGGAGTCATAATTCAGCTGGGAACAGAATTCTTGGGTAACATCTCTCCCCCTGAAAACTTCACACACACACACACATACATACACAGAGTTTTGATTTCTCAGCCATTTGGAAGTAAGCTGCATATATCATTTATCTGGAGATAGTTAGGATTGCAACCTGTCAGACACCAATGTAAGTCTCCTTGAATTGTGCTCCAAGGCTCAGAGAAAATGGCGACTCTATTTAAAACCTAAAAGCACAAGAGGGTTGGTAGTTAAATCATCTGTTTGTCTAGAAAAAGTTAAGCTGTCCTGTAAAAAAGAATGGGGTGCAGTCTCTGCTTAGGGGAAGCAGCCCATTATGTAGGTGATCAGCACAGGCTAGCTAACAATGTTGTAGGGGACCATGCTTGGGCCAGGTTCAAAGGTCAGCTCACAGTGGACACGTGTGTAGCCCAGTTCAAAAGTTCAGCTTCCAGGTGACATGGATATCATCCTCCAAGAAAAGAGGGACTGCAGCACACCATGTCCCAGAATGCCCCCTTCCTGTTTCCAGAAACCTAGCCAAGTTCAGGGAACACTGAGAGCAAGCCCGGGCCAGGACGTTCAGATACATATTATCTTGAAGGACACTGACTTTTCCTCATGCCCACAGGGAACGATGGCAAGCTAATGTTATCTTTGGAAAGTTGTGTTTTGCTAGGACAGTTGCTCCTTGGGGTGCTGGTCACACAAGCAATCTAAGCAACGTTGATGTTGCCACATCCTCTGCAGCCTAATATGTAAATCCCCTCTCTCAGTGGTGACAGGGGCAGAACCGAAGGCTCTGGAAACAAGGTATGTGTCACTTGTCCAGCCAGTCGCCACTGGACAGAACACTATGAGGGTGAAGAGGCCCAGGGAGGGATAGAGGCCCTGCTCTTTTTGGCCTATGACCACTGAACCCTCCCCATTAGCACTTCTCAGCCTTGTGCGTCTAAGCATTTTTTTTGGGGGGGTGTCTCTCTGCAAACTGTCCCACCGCCCTGGCACAACTGGGCTATGGATGTGACAATGTGTGAAGAACCTGATCCTCAAAAATGACCTCCAGGCTCCATGTAAAGTGCCCTGGCCAATGCTACCCCATTTGATTTTCTTTCCTGACAGTCTCCAACACATACAATTATTAATTTGCTTGTTTTAGGTCTCCTTTGTAAGAATGTAGTTCCATAATGGCAGGAACTCCTTCTTTCTTGATAATTGCTTTTCTGCCCAGGGGACAGAATACAGAATAGTACTTTCATTTATAGAATAAGAGTAGGCAAACTTTTTCTGGAAAGGGTTAGAGGTACTGTATTTAAAGCTTTGCAGGCCAAAAGGTAAAATCAAGGATATTATACTGATACTAGAAAGAAAACAAATGTCCACTGTTGGGGGGCTCTATTGTCCCCCCGGGAGCCAATCAGGACGGGGGTGAGCGCCGACGGCTGGAACCCGGGTCCCCCCTCGTCCGGGGACCCCTTCCCTCCCAGCCGGGGAAACGAGGCAACCACACGCAGCTGATGGCAGCTCAGAATCCGTTTATTCTTAAGGCACACGGGTTTTTATAGAGGAGGGGAGACAGCCAAGGAATCAATAATCCTTCTAAGGGAGTTGCCAGGTGTTATGTAGATTTCAG
>PVKS010042398.1:0-15462 GCA_004027875.1 Aplodontia rufa
ATTGTATTCTAGCTTCCACAGATGAGAGAAAACATTCAGCCCCTCAAGAGCCTTTTCACTCCAGAAGAATCAAATCCTTATTTCTCCTGTTCATGTATGGAATGAACTGATTTATTTAGCGTATCAAAATATATTTCTCTTCATTTTCCAATGAAAAGAGAACCACTGTTTCAGTGTATTAACATTTGCCAGTTACCGGCTCAGTTAAACAGTTCATGTTGTGTTCATCTCAGTTGTAAAATCCTTAAATAGTCATACTCCTGTTGCTGTCTTTTGGAATATTGCCTGCATAATTTTTAGCCTCATCTTTGCATACAAATTGAGTCCAAAAAGATGAATTATGGTCGATGTCATAGGATTTGTAAAACTGGTTTTAAATCATAACATGCCCAATCATGTCTAGCCTTTGTCACAAAAGAGAATTTTGGACACACAAATACTAACTGCATTCAGATTTTTTGCTTCATATTCTATTTAAAAATCCACAATGCTGAAATTGGAAGGTATTGGACAGTTATGATTGACATATCAAGTACATCTACTTTACTTTTTCAAATATTATTTGGGTAATTTGTAACCCTAGGAATTCTCATTTAAGATTGCAAGAACCTTCCTTTGTGAGAAGATGTAAATTCAGTTAAACCAAAAATTTTATATAGCACTAAACTCACATATGTATTTTCTACAGATATTCTGTTTTTATTTTCATTATAAATACAGATTAAATCTCAGAAGTATTATTTATTTCAATCAATTTTTTGAAAACTCTGAAAGCCATTCCCCAAACTATACAGTTATGAACTGTAGAACATTCTTCTACCTAAACAGTTTGGACATTGTAGTTGGAGTTGGTCCTTTCTTTCCCCCCAAATTCTTCCTAACATAGAGTTAGTAAAATACTGATTGAGCCAAAAAGAAAAAAGAACGTAAGTTTCTGGAATTTAATTTTGACTACTGTTTTGAAAAGTACAGTTAAGGGGAGAAATTACACAAGCAATATCCAGGGAAAGTTTTTGTGCAAATTCAGTGCACTACACCATCTCTTTATCTGCAATTCAATATAGTGAAAAATTGCTTTTAATAATGGTGGTCCTTAGAGCACAAAAGATACACAATCACTAAAAAAAAAAGTTAATGATATTTCCTATACTGAGCCTACCAGGATAGGGAGTAAACTTTTAATCATTTAAAAATGTATTCCATAATGATAAAACAAAAATATATTCTGCTGATGCCTAATTCATTGGGAAATCTAGAACACACAATTTTTTGATAATGCTTGGTTATTAGGAATTTTATAAATAAAAACGCAATTAACACTGTATCAGTTGGAGCGATGTAGCACTAACCTGCTGTATCTTTTGTCCATTGTTCATCATCATCGAAGTGAGCATCTCCGTTAATGCCTGGCCCAGGCGCATAGGCATGAGCCAAAACTTGTCCAGGTCCATCAAAAGGGATGAAGTCTCCATGTTCTAATGGAAAAAAACAATTTTCTTAAACTGGAAAGACAGGTAATTTGAATCTCTTTCAAGTGGTCCAATAAAACAGTATCAGATATAAAGAGTTGCTCTTTTTTTGCATTTTGTGTGATTTTGTATTGTTTTGCTTTTTTAAAATTTATTATTTTTTTTACCTCCAACTGCAAATGAGATCATTATGTCAGCCTCTCCTTCATACATCCTGGAGAATGTGAGTGGAGTCACCTCCTCCCAGACCTTCAGAGCTTTCTCAATGGCAGAATCAACAGCATCTCTTGGCAAATCTGGCGTGTAATTCACAATCCTGGATGGGAAAAATTGAAGAAGGTAATGCTTTCTTCTGTGATACGGCTTAAGAGATTTCAATACTACGTGAGAACCTCTTTGGGTGCATTACCTGTAAGTAAGATGGTTTTTGCTCCACTTTGGCATGCCTGGAAAGGTACTGAAGTGACCAACGTCAGGGACTCCACACCTGGGCTTGTGTATCACTTCCAGGGTGTTGGAATCCAGCTTCCCTGTCACCTCCAGTCCAAGGAACTTCTGCATTTCTTGGATTTTTTTAACAATCGGACTACTGTCCCTTCTTTTAACAAATAGTTTTACATCTTTTTCAAGGTCGTAGTAGTTTTCTAGGTATTGCTAGTGGAATAAGTAAAGTTTTTTTTCAGGATTTTCAGCCATAGCGATTTATAGTAATTTTTTTACAGTTGCTCACTTAATCTATTTGAAATATTTCTCTAGTTTGCTGAAATAATAAATGTCATATTTCATTTGATTCTTCAGAGACTCCTCCTCACCCTTGCTTCATATTTGTAACTAAAAGTCTCTGCAGCTTAGTTTGTTACCAAAACAATGCAAGTGAAGTAGAAAATTGAGATAAATTTCCAGTGCCCTTAAAGGACAATAACAAAGGAACAAATAAACCTCTGGGCATAAATATTTGCTGGTTCAAGTAATTTATTCAATTTTCTACTTTATGCTTTTCATAAAGACTCGGTTTAAGGAAAAAGTTGGACAAATTTCCTCCTGTAAACATATCAGCACTATAAATATTTAGGTAAAGTTACATTGGGTTAAAATGCCCAAAGAAGTTCCCAGCAGGACATGGTTCCTAAACTCTTCACTTTGCAATTCCTGTTCCTCAAGCTGCTACTCTCGTGCTACTGTGTGAAATTGAAAAATACCTAATATTTCTAGGCTTTCTTTTTTCCCACATAAAAGGAGGAGCCAAAATGGTGTGCTATTGAGACCCCTTCATTCTAGTGTAAATCTCCATCCCTGTACTATGCTATGGGAGGTGGTTCCCCGCCTTGGCCCTGTCATGCGTGTGCGGGCTGTTCCCATTCATTACCTGAAGAAGCTCCATGCTGATGTCCTCGTCTCTTGAAGCTCCATATAACGGATAGGCTGAGCAAGCTGCCACGAATAGCAGCAGGACTGGAAGACACTTCATTTCCAGTGGCTTTCCTCGGCTCCGAGATGCCTTTGCGCCCTGCTCTCTGCCTACCTCCTGCTAGGTCCACCCTCCGCAGCCCAACATTTATAGAGTGACAGTGTTTATTTAGATCACCCGCAGCTTGACTCACCATTACTTTCATCCAAATGGCAGCAGGACCATTTCCAAAAATTCCTAATTCAAAGTAGGATGATACAACCTACTTTACTAATTTCTCTCAACCTTCCCAATTTTGCAAGGCATAATGGTGATTAATCTCCAGGAAATGCTTCCTGTCGTGGCAAAGAAGAAAACTGGGGCATATTTTTAAGATGGAAAAATTGACTAGAATTCACTAAACAATTTACACTTGTGTGTTTGAGAGAAGTGGACTGATTTGGTAAAAAGTCAGAACTGTGTATAGAACTTTTAAAAGCAGTTCATTTTAAGAACACATATTAAAGTTGAATATGATGAGATACAAGCAAATAAAAAGTTATATATATATAGTATATATTACATGCTATTATACTCTAAAATATAAGACATAATATCTCGAAGAAAATTCATTCACTTTTTTATGACCTTAATTTGAAATACCTGCAATTGATTTCTAGTTGGATTTGCTAATCCCTAAGGAGAAAAAGCTCATGGGTAGGACAGAACAAAGAGGATCTGTGAAAAAGAAGGAAGTGTATATTTTTTTGGTTGGTTTTAATTCTTTACTCAATTTCTTAGTGGGCAGTGGAACCATAACAGCTATTCCATAAATACTTGTAGAATTGGAATGAAGTACATTGCTCGCTGAAATGAAATTCTCTTATATTTGTCTTCTACTTTATTGTTCTTTTTCTTTTTTTATTATATTATCTTAAGTTATAATTGTTTGCTTAATGTAATTTTATCACTTTTTCTTCTAAGAACCATTTCACAATTTAAAGAATGGCATGGCCAAGAGATATTTACAAAGACATTGCTAGGCCAAGTTGAATTTAAATCATTCTCCAAACACTGTATTGTGACCCCTTTGCATTGTAATAACTTAATCTGCAGGTAGACAAAATTAATAGATTGCTTTTTTTTAAATTGGAGATTAAATGCAGAAGTACTCAACCCCTGAGCCACATCCCCAGCCCTTTTTATTTTTATTTTGAGACAGATCTCATTAAGTTGCTTAGGGCCTTCCTAAGTTGCTGAGGCTGGTCTTGAACTTGTGATCCTCCTGCTTCAGCTTCCAGAGCTGCTGGGATTACAGTCATGTACCACTGCACCTGACAAAAAAATACTTTTAATATGTGACTATAAAATATGAATTCTCATGCCAGCAATAAAGAATAAGAAATTATTTTATAGTATTAAGGAATTAAAATCATTTGTAAAGACAGTATCAATTGAACTATAACTAATTTTAAAAGCACAATTCCAGAAAAAGCGTAGTTATGCCAAGAACAGATAAGAAAGTGCAAGAACTTGATAGGCTATGCTATAATAAATACATGAAAAGCAAAATTGATTTTATACTATAGCTGCATACAGATAAATAAATAAAATCCTATTTCTTTTAATAAAATCCTATTTCTTTTATTGTATGTATGCTTGGGTTTCTTACACAAATAACCAAGTGCTTCAATTCATTCTATTCAACAGAACAAACTCCTTAGAAAAAGATTGAAAAGAGTTGATAATCAACTCCAAAGCTTTAGGCTTCTATCAATTTCCTGATATTTAACCCATGTAGAAAAATCTTTTCAGTACATTGAGCACACAAGTCCACAAGTGTCTTGAAGACTCTGACAAGTTAATAGTAGCATGTTTCTTTGGTTTTTCAATTCTCCTTTGCTTCAAACCCCCAGGCGGGTTTCTTCTTTTTATGAGCAGCCTGTGAGTTTTCAGCCTCCGTTTTGGCTTTTACAAACTGTGGCAAGCAATTGCTTTGTCAGTTTTTATACCAGGCTTTCTGGTTGCTGAGTTCTTCAGCCTTTCTCTCCTTCTCTCCTCTCTCTCTTTCTCTCTTTTTTTGTGGTACCAACCCAGGGGCACTTAACCACTGAGTCACATCCCCAGCCTTTTCTTTATGTTTTCTTTTGAGACAAGGTCTTGCCAAGTCCTTAAAGCCCCACTGAGTTGCTGAGGTTGGTTTCAAACTTGCAATCCTCCTGCCTCAGCCTTCTGAGCAACTGGAATTACAGGCGTGCGTTGCCATGCCCAGCTTCTTCAGGCTTCTTAACATCCTACTTCTCCGCAGCCTAGTCTATCCTCTTCTCAAGACTTGACTTCTCAACCTTTTTCTTTTTAACAGGGAGTTCAAATCTATCACCAGATGCAAAGTACTGAGTAATTTCCTTCCATTGGGTTTCATTTTGGGACTGTTCACTACAAATTTTTTCATTCTTCAATTTGTTTTTTCTGGAGCGTTTTTTCTTTTTCCATACAAATCTTCAGGTTGAGGGTTTCTGTTCAGAATGTTTTTTATGCTACTCTTGAGGTTTGTTTAACAAATCTAAAGGAATTCCAAACAGGCACTATTCATATGCATTTGCATGGACCCCTGCTTCCCTTTTTGGTCCATCTGCTGGGAAATCTGAGATTTCTGTTTCTCTAACAGTCTCATCTCTTTATTTTCCTGTGAGACTTCTCCAGCATGGCTTCATCTTCAGAATCCAACTCCACATCACTTTCATTTAGGTCAGGAGGCAGCAGTCCACTCCACAGCTTTTCTTTGGTTAAGAAGTGACCTCTGGCCATCCATCTTCTATTGATGGTTTTCAGTCTCATTCCCTCACCCTTAGAGTCAAATTAGTAGATGATTTGAAGTTTTGGGGGAAAAAGACACCCTAAATTCTCTCCTTATACTCCCCTTCTCTCTTCTCTTCTTCTCCCTTCTTCTTCCCTCTCTTTCCCTCTCCTCTCCTTTCCTTTTCTTTGTCAAGTAGAGTGTTGCTCACATTATTGGTCCATAATAAACGCTTGTAAGGAAGACAGTAAACATTCTCAGGAAAAGTTTTTGTTTAATCTTTTTTCAGTCCTCTTCATCTGCTCTCTCCCACCTCCCCTGCCCACCCCGGATCGCTACTTGTTGCTTCTTGTTTGCTTATTTGTTTGCTAGAAGACAGAACATTCTGGAAATGAGGAGGTAAAATGATGAATTAAAGTGTCATGCACCTAATGGGTATTTAAAGAGTGAAAGTTTGCTTCCTCAATTTGAGTTGTATTACTTTTGCATTTTATTTTTATGTGACTCTTAATAATCACTGGAGAGATTTCATGCACTATGTATAACATTTGGAAAAGGGTATCTCAATAGTATTAGGAATTGTAAAACTAGAGATACTCAAAAATATGCCAGATGTCCACGCGGTAGGGGATCATATACAAATTCTTGCATTCATTTTAATACAAATTCGAGCATCCATGTTTGGACTACATTCTGTCTAAAGACAGCTCAAAACTAGTGTTCTATGATCTTCTGTTCCTTTAGGGAAAAATTTGTATCTTGTTTTGATTGAAATAAGGAGGAAATATTTGTCCACGCCGATTTGTGGGCCCAGGGGATGGGAGGGCTAGCAGAACCTGTACTAGATATGAATTCCAGAAGGAATAGTGGAGCCAAGCAGGGAAACCAGTAAGGAATCAAAAGCAGGCCTGTGGCAGTCACAACTGCCAATTCCTTCTAGAGGAAGGTGTCCTTCCTTCATAAACTTTCTCTATAATTATAAATAATAAAGTATAAAGTTTACAGTAAAGCCAAAAGAAACCATGCGTATGTCCCTAACTCTTCAGATGTGATCAGCAAATGTGCCATATTGTTCCTGAAATAAACAGGAGAGACTGTTCCTGTGGGATGGTGTCATCTTCTAATACAGCTCCAGAGACTCCCCTGAGAAGTCCTTCCTGACACTACTTATGCTCAATAGCACCTTGTACCTGCCTCTGTTACTGCATTTTTCACACTGAACTGCAGCGCGATCATTCATTTATCTGACTCTCCTATTTTGCTGTAAGCTTCTTGAAGGTACAAACATTATCTCCTTTATATTAGCCTTCCTAGTGCTTAGTACGGCACTTGGCATACAGTAGGTATTCAAAAATTGCTCACAGGATTAATTAATAAATTATGAATAAAAGGCTCACAGCAAAAGTAAAAAAAATTTATAAATCATGCCAATGTTTCTAAATTCCCAAATTCCACATGTTATATATTCGAATACTTTAATAACTGAATTTTTAAAATTTTATTTCCATAGAAAGAGTTATACTGTCATCTTAAGTTTTTCTAACAAAGAATAAATTGAAGACATTCTCAAAGTCCTCATTCTTGTGTCTTCAAAATATCCACACTAAAACTGTAGAACCAGGAAGCATTCTGACAATGCAAGAGGGGGAGATGGGCATTTTGTTGATTAACCTTGAAAAGGCAAGTCACTAATGAAAAGGAATAGGCAGATGAAAGAACAACTGAGTGGAAAAGGAAGGGGAGAGAAGGAGGAAGGAAGAAAAGGAGGGAGGGAGGGAGGTTAGGTGAATACATAATTCAAATATAGAAGGAAACTGTGAATACTATGGGGCAATGGGCATTTTCAACAGAGAAATGAAAATGACTTCTATAAAACAGTCATTTATTGCATTGTTGAATACATATGAGAGTCAGATAATGACTGGTTTTATGAGTCTGACTTCCCAGTGATTTGAAGTGTGGAATTAAATTCAAACTGATCCAAACTTGCATTCTGTTAGTCCAAGGAACATTCTATCTGATAAATCTTCATATTTGCCTCTCTGTTTACCATGCTTCTCCATGACTAATCAGACATGATAAAGCATGATCCTTGCAGCAGTTGCTGATAAAATCATTAAGCTGAACATTAATTTATTAAAGTGTCTGAATCCGAAAGGCTTTGGAATATTCAGACTTGGAGAAAAACCTAAAACAGAAATTTACAAATCAAGGTAAGATTAATTTTAAATTAGCTTTTTTCAAAAATTGGAAAGAAAAAAGGAAGGAGGAAGCAAAGAAATGAAGGAAAGATGGAAAGAAGATTATAATCTAGAAGACATGGTACCTATATAATTAGCTCTATAAGAAATAAAGTAAGGGCAGGCAGGAGTGGTGGCTCAGCAGTTACGGCGCATGCCTGGCATGTGCAAGGATGCGAATTTGAACCCCAGCATCATATACAAAACAGAGTGTCAGAGCAATGAAAGCCAGGTGAAAAAACTAAATAAAATTGATCCTCTCTCTCTCTCTCTCTCTTTCTCTCTCCCCCTCCAAAAAGAAAAAAGAAAAAGAAAAAGAAAAAAGAAAAGAAAGAGATCATATAGGATTGAGGCAGAAAGTGTTTGTTTCAGGAAAAAATCATAGATAAAGCAGCAAATGAGGAGACTCTAGAATATTTTGAACATGGAGGAAAATTCAGGAATAGAGTAACCTATGCAGAGGCAAGAAAGAGTGTAGGGCTGGAGATATAGTCCAGTGATAGAGTGCTTACCTAGCACACACAGGGCTCTGAGTCTGATTTCCAGCAAACCACACATGTGTGCGCAAGCACACTCGCACACACACACGGAAAATGGCAGTTACTTTGTATTGAAATGGAGGATCATAATGAAATATAAAAAGATCAAGTTTTGAGAAGATACATTGGACCCTAATTGTGGAAGATCATTAGTCTGTAGCTGAGATGTTTAGAGTTAATTCTGTCATTGGTGGAAAATCATCTTTCTACAAAAATACAATAAAGTTTTGTATATTTATCATGGAAAATTTAGAGTATACTAAAAAGTAGAAAGAATAGTCATGTCACAATGGGAAAAGTTGTTAATACTATTAACTACTTTCTTCTCATTTTTTATGCCTGTGTATTTTTTTATGTCATGTTAATCATGGGAATTTATAAAATTTTATTTTTTTCCAAAATTGTGAATTTCACTAGTCAGAGAAAAGTCTTAATATGGCACCATATTCCATCTGATTTGTAAGATAAAGCATATTGCTTACAGGTTTTCTTTTATTTATGCTTTTTGTAGTAGAAATCAGATCATATTTGCTGATTTTTATGCCCATTTGCCACAGACTCTTTCAAAAATTGTAGTTGGAAATGAGCTAGAACAGAAAAGGCGAACAGGAATAGATAGTATCTGTACCTGGATAGCTTGATCTTTTTTTTCATCCGTAAAAACTTAATGACTCAGGCTCTCAGGCTTCTTGACATGTGATCTCTCCCTCCTCTAAGTTTTCCTACCACAATGCTGTCCATCCTGTGACACAGCCAAAAAGGACTTCAGCTGCGCTGAACCCATGCCCTCCAAACCCCAGAATGAATCCCTGAAAACAGCCCTGCTCCAGATGGTGGGAATAAAGATAATTCTTTTCAAAATAGAAATTGCTTTGAAAGATGGCTAGATTAACTTCAGAATAAGCAAAAACACCAAAAATATTTTACTCAGTTTGAAGAATGATCCTTTAATTCTGATAAAAAATATCAAGGAATGTTCTGCCTCCAAATTCAGCTGAAAAGCAATGACAAAAGTGAATCTCTGTTAACACCACTCCTCGATCTAAGGAAAGGCCAAGCAGTTTCAAGGGCTTGTTCTGACAGTGGAATGGCTCTTCTACTTCTAACTCAGAGGACAAAGAAGGGGTTGTAGAGGAATATGAAGAAGCCACTAGCACAGTCACATCCAGCCAAAAAATCCAAGCTCACAACAGAGGAGTTTCAGCTCTTGTTTGCAAAAAAAAAAAAAAAACAACTTAAAAAAAAAAAAAGGAAGTGGTAAAACAAGTGATTTAGCAAAAGCATCAAGAGAGAACCTGCAGAAAGGGAGAAAACCTTTGCCTGCTACACCTCGGACAGAGGGCTAATATCCAGAATATACAGTGAACTAAAGAAACTAAAGTCCAAACTCACAAATAATCCAATCAATAAATGGGCTACGGATCTTAAAAGAAACTTCTCACTGGAGGAAGTCAAGAAAGCCCATAAATATAGGAGAAAATGCTCTACATCATTAGCTATAAGGGAAATGCAAACCAAAACTTCAATGAGATACTCCTGTTAGAGGGCAAAAATGAAAAAATTCAAACAACAGATTCTGGAGAGGCTGTGGGAAAAGAGGAACATTGTTACACTGCTGGTGGGACTGCAAACTGGTTCAGCCACTCTGGAAAGCAGTGTGGAGAATCCTCAAAAAATTAAGGATGGAACCACCTTATGATCCAGCTATCCCACTCCTGGGGATTTTCCCAAAAGAGCTAGAATCAGCTTATTATAGTAATGTGGCTTCATCAATGTTTATAGCAGCTCAATTTACTATAGCTAGACTATGGAACCAACCCAGATGCCCCTCACTCGACGAGTGGATACAAAAACTTTGGTACACATATACAATGGAATACTACTGGGCCATTAGAGAAGACAATATTATGACGTTTGATATCAAATGGATGGAGATGGAAATAATTATGCTAAGTGAAGTATCTCAATCTCAGACACTCAAGGGCTGGATGGTATCTCTCATCTGTGGAAGCTAGAATACATGGGGAAGCAGTATGATAGACGGCTAAGCTAATGATATCTGCAAATTGTATGATTCTCAACGCAACAGGGAAATGACTGACTAGGATACTTGGAGGCGTAGGGTGGGGGATGGGGGAGGGTGTAGGAAGAGCACCTAGGAGACTGGAGGGTGGGAATAGGGGGGAATCATCTCAGAAGGAGACTTCTATCCTCCACGAGATATCCATTTAATCCAGGGGCTTTTCTGGGAGAAACAGCAACATGGGGAATCCATGCTGGTCATCCATGATATGGCATTAGTCCTGGATAACTAAGTATATATACATTAGTTCTTGAATGTTTGATAATGTTTCCCCCTCATTTGTAACTCTATATCCATTTAATAAAAAATAAATAAAATAAAATAAAATAAAATAAAAACAAGTGATTTAGTACAAATGATTTAACCAAATGATGATAGGGGATAAGTTGTTATCTTTGTACAACTTATAGCATTTATCAATCACCTCAATACTCCTCCCACTTAGGATCATGCAAAGCAGAGTCTTTATAGCCAGCTCTGGTGTGAAATTATGACATTGAGTCCTTATACTAAAGAACCTTCTTGTGAGAATTCTTGTTAAATAATCTGGATCTCTACCACTTAGTTCCTGACTCCTGTCATACAAAGTTTTAACCATAACATTGGGAATTTTTCAAGCTTCTATCAGCTGGGCAACAGGATGCCCTTCCTACATGGAACTTTCTTTTTAGATTTCAGCAGTGTTGGGAGGCATTTCTCATCAATAGCAATCTGACACTCCAGGTCCAATGAAATGAATTTAGGGACCACAAGGTTATAAGAACAAAGAAGGAAATTGTGGAGTATTCAATAATTCCTGTTGACAATGGATCATTGATCTCTTGGAAAAGGAGGAAGGAAAGGCTTAAAACTACCCTTGCTCATGAACCTTCCATGGGAGTGTTGTTGTACACCATTTCTCTAGTTTAAAGGGTTGTATTTACATCCAACATTAGGCAATTTTTCCAGCAAACAGTTAACATGAGGGCAAGGAATATCAACAATTAAAAGTTTTGATTAGCTTTCCTGGAATATGTTCCTTTCATTCACAGTGTGGAGTCTTTTAGAGGGAATGAACAGTGTGTTCAGGGACAATTTGGAATTGGATTTTCAAAATTCTTTTTTACTGGAGATATTATTCTTAAGTTTCAAGGGCCTTTTAGTACTTCTCAAGTTGATTTTTGCAAATGTGCTTGTTCCAGGGTGTGGAAGTACACACATAGGCATCACATAAATCTGCTTTATTTGCTGTTCTGAGTGTCAGAACAGATGATTGTAATGGAGAAGACAGATCATCTCTTACTGTTTCTGACAAACATTTGGGAAGAAGTAATGATCCAGCTTCCTCCTTTTGGATTTAGGCTACATACCTGGGTTGGGGGGAATATAACACTGTTACATTGGGGTAGTGGGAAAAGCACAAGGCATACATAGGGTGTACCCACTTCCTGGAAAGCACATGAACAGTGGATCATGATATTTGGAACAGCTGATACCTGTGCCATGACTTTCATGGTATAAATGAGAAGACAAGCTAGAGAAATAAAATCCTGAATTACATTTTAGTAATTATTTTCAAGATAATTATTTTTTGTTAAAAAAAGAGAAAAGCATAATGACTCAAATCACTCAGCATGAGTGGTAAAATGTTGAAATCCATCATTCAAATTCCTTGGCCCTGGCAATAGCTCTTATGTGGCTTCAGGCGACTCTGATTTTACGGAGGGAAGAAGAGCATTTTGCAACATTCTTGGCATAAATATTCCACTTGCGTAAAAACTGAATAATAAATTAATTTTTTAGTGGTACTTCAGCAGGCTGTATCTACCATCTGATTGTAGGGTTAAAAAATGTCATTTAAGAAATACTTTTTCTCACATAAGGATTAGAGTGGAAGCAGAAGGGGAAGATTAAGATCAAGCCTAGCTCCAAACTACAAAACCCACCTGATGAGCAATCTTTCAATCAGAAAACTAACTTTGTCAAATAACACAGTAAAGACAGCTCTAGAAAGCTTTTGGTAGCCTGATCTACATATTCAGGAATTGTTCATTTTTAGCCAATTGGCAATTGTATGTCTTTCTGCAATTTCTTCCCCAAGGGTGATTTAGGATTTACTGATTTCAGCAGCATGTTCAAGCACAATTGTTAAACTATATCTCATATCTTGGGTGAATATGAAACTCTAGGATCACTATTTTTTTTCGCTTTCTTCCCAAATCAACACTTATATGTTGGAGACATAGCTTTGGTGTTTTCTAGTTGATTGATAGAACTACGTGTTCTGGCCTCTGTCAAACATCTTTCAAATTCTTTTGGATATCTAGAGGTCAATGAGCTTTCATAAAACACAGGTGGCCTCTGAATCTTTTTACACACTTATCTGACCAAAAACATCAATGGGGGAAATTTCAGTCCAAAAAGACAACTACCTGGCGGCCACTGAGGTAGCTGATTTCCCAATCTTACACTAGAGCACAGGAAATGGAACGTAAAGCAAAAGTCACAGCATGGAAACCAAAGTTTTTTCTCATTTGGGAATTAATTTCCCCATTGATGTTTTTGGTCAGATAAGTGCCAACATCAGAATTGTTCTTCTGTGGGATTTGCCTGGTAATAGTGATTGAGGTAGATTAGAATGCGTAGAAAGTGAAGTGGACTGTTTAGAGGCTGTTGTCATCAAAGTGAGGCATAAGAGCAACCTGGAGGACTCCAGATGTCAATAAAAAGAATCATGCAGAGACTGGAGCAGTGGCTCAGCAGTTACAGTGCTTGCCTGGCATGCATGAGGACATGGGTTTGAACCCTAGCATCACAGACACAATAAAGTGTCGCAGAATGAAAGCCACATGAAAAACTAAATAAAATTGATTCTCTTCTCTCTCTCTAATTGTCCCTCTCTCTTTTTAGAAAAAAAAGTATCAATGCAGAAAAACCTGATACAGAAACAGCAAAGACAGGCAGGGTGAGAGAGGCATGGCATGGCCTCACACCCTGTAAACTGAGAAGAATTAGAAATAGCTGTCTGCGGTTAGCTAGGTTCCTTTCTTTGTGACTTGGTGGATCTTTGCCTGGTAGGAAAATAAACAAAGACCACCCAAATAATGAGAAAAAGCAAAGCCTACTTACTTGGAACTAGCTGTAACATGAGAATCAGCCATTGTCACCTGAATTTTGACATGCTCAAAGGCAGGTAGAGAAGTAGCACAGCTTCTTAGTGTGAAAAAGGAAGGCTTCAGGTCTGCCCTAACTGGAGGCTGTTGGCTGGCAGAGGAAACTGTCAGCAGGTTACCTAGATGTGGGGCATCCTATGGGATTGCGTTGGGGTACACATTTAGTTTTCTCTGACTGGTCCAAAGTTGGAAGCAGAGACAAAAATTAGAGATATTGTCATTTATTAATCAAGACCTGGCCACTGGAGCTGATTGTGGCAGAAGTGATAGTTGTGTAGCACCCTGGATTGTGATTAGAGATGACAATTTGGCTTCCTACAAGTCTGACTTTACAGGATGATAGGTTTCTGAGCTATTTACTGCAGATAAAGGGACTGGTGTCCTCGGAAATTTCCACAGGTTCAGAGTTCTGTTTTCATAGATGATTTAGTCATTGTCCATTTCTACATTCAGTCTGCCACTGGGAACATTGCTCTGAACACCATTGCTCTCATACCTCTGTAACAGAAGGTCTGGAGCATTTGCTTGGCTAAATGACCACGTCTGTTTACCTTAAACTCTAATTCATAAGTACTTTATTCTAGGGATTAGATTTCTTATTTTTTCCCAATCCCTGTAACCAGTAGTGCTCATTGCCATGACAAATCTGTGGCAATGGTCCCAGGCTGCTTTGTCACTGCTCTGAGGGACCTCATTTTCTTTTGAGTCATGAGTTTGTTACTGTTGACACATCCTTTGAATGGGTCACATTATATAAGAATGACAGAATGAAAGTTTGAGTTGTAGTAATAGCTAAACTCAGGGCTGGATATATAACAAGGTGAAGCCAACTCACACAGTGCATCAGCCTATTCAGCATTAAAGTCACACTGTGAGAAAAAGGTCTCCAGGGATGAATTTCCAGCATTTTATACAGTTTTAGTTAATTACTGACATGGTCTTTTAGAAAGTGTAATGTGGTCACACAAGCAGACATATGCCCATATTTGTCCTTTAGGAAAAAGTAGAACCTCCTCCATACATGGGTCATCTACTACATGCCCAAGACATTGCACAGTGTCACGCCCCACAGGGTTCTGGAGCGGGGAGCAGCGGAACGACCTCAGGGGACCTTAGCCGTTCCCCAGGGGGCCAGCAGGACACTGGGAACCGGCTGCTGGCAGGACAGGGCTGGGGACGGGGGAAGAGGAGTTGCTCCCCGCAGCGTTCCTGTGCGAGGAGCGGGCAGAACGACCTAGCGAGCCGTCCTCCGAGGGGCCGAGTTAGGGCAGGGATGGTGAAAGGAGTCACTCCCGGCTGCACTCCAGAGCGAGGAACGGGTAGAATGACCCAGCAAGCCTGAGCCATCCTCCGAGGGGCTGAGTTAGGAAGGGTTGGGGAGCTGGGAACAAGGGGGCAAATGCCGGTGGCTGGAACACGGGACCTGCATCTTCTACCGCTGCTGATCTGATGTCTCTGCTGATCTCTCCGGTTCTAGGCGTCTTCTCTGCTTTCTCCCTTCAGGACATGGCTGCTTGCTTTCTTGCTTTTCTCTGGCTACTGCTGCTTCTTTGGCTGCTTCCTCTCTGGCTGCTTTTTCTTCTTTGGCTACTTCCTTCTTTGGCTACTTCCTTCTTGGGCCGCTCTTTTTTACCTGACTAGCTGCTACTCTATTTAGCCATTACAACAGCCAATAGGGTACAATGCAAACACCTTTCTCCAATTGTAACAAATGAGTGGCCGAATAGCTTAGTCATGCGGTCAGGCAATTTGCTAATTACAAGCCAGCTGGACCCCTTAGAGTTGTTTACCACCA
>PVKS010042399.1:5131-15571 GCA_004027875.1 Aplodontia rufa
AAATAAATAAATAATAATAAATAAATGCAAATATGAACAAGCAATAGGGAAGCTCACCTTTATGATTATCCATAAGGAACTAATTACAAAAAAAGTTATATTAGCAGGAAGATCAGTAGAGTAGAGGAATGCAAACATGGGGAGGGAGGAGAGGAAGGTAAAGGGATGTACTTAGGACTGAATTAGAGCAAATTATGTTTCATGCTTTTATAAGCATGTCAAAATGAATCCTAATGTTAGTGTAACTAAAAAGAACCAATAAAAATTAGTAAAAATGACAAATTCCTTTTCATTAAGAATAAGATGAGTAATTCATCTCAACAGAAATTTATTACAACTTTTAACAATTTACACAGCAAGTAGATAAAGTAAAGTATACTTTTATTTATGAAATAGTAAAAAACATTATCAACTGAAGTTCTCATGACATTGATAAGAAAAATGTCAGTGAAATAAAGTAGGTGCTAGAAAAATGCAGCCAAAACACAACTAGACATTTCAAACATTTGAAGGCATATAAATTTATTTCTGGGAAAATAAGCTAATTTGTAAGGAATTTATAAGCAGGTTAAAAATGAAGAGAAAATAAAAATATATATAATAAGGGGAAAATTCCAGGTATAATTATTAATATAATTTATAAATATATTTTATGTATTATATAAGCAATAAATTATATCATATGTTATATTTTATATTACATAAAACATACAATATACATGTTATAAATGTATAAAATATATAAATATATTCAAAATATATATAAATCTAAGCTTACGGAAATTATGGGTATTTAATCATTACTTCAAATGCATAATGATACAGAAGTAAGCTAAATGAAATCATACATTTAAAAGAATAGAGAAAAGAAGAAAGGAAGATAAATTCTATTGTATTTCATAAATATGTAGAATACTTATTTGGCAATTAAAAGTAAAATAACATGTAGCCAGGCAAGGTCCCACATGCCTGTAATCCCAACAGTTTAGGGGCAAGGCAGGAAGGTTGCATGTTTAAGGCTAGCTTCAGTAACTTAGCAAGACCCTTAGTAACTTAGAGAAACATGTCTGAAAATTTAAAAAAATTTTTTTTGAAAAGTGCAAAAGATCTATTTCAGTGATAAAGTGCCCATAGTTTCAATCCTCAGTATCAGAAAAAAAGAAAAATAAATGTAATAAAACTTAAAAGCAATTTCTAAATGCTATAAACAAATTTATGTTTAACAAACTGGGGGAAACTATCAATTACAGCACAAAATGGAATAAGAGCAAATTATACATTTAAACAAAAAACAAAGAATCATTTAAAATTTTCACAAATCAACAACATGTGCCAAATACAGCAATGGAAAAATGTATAAGAATAAGGATTAAAATTTATTAATCTATACAAATCTATGCAAATTGAATATAAATGTCTGAACTCAAAACAATCATTTTGAGTTCTAGTGCAGTGATTTTTTAAACAATTTTTATTTAGTTTTTCATGTGCCTTTTGTTGCTGAGACTTTGTTGTGTACATGGTGCTGGGGTTTGAACTCACGTCTCATGCATGCAAGGAAAGTGCCTTAACCTCCCAGCCACCGCTCCAGCACCTCTAGTGCAATGATTTATTAATGGTTTTTCCTTGTGCACATTGATATTATCTAATACCTTTACAATTAACATTTTTTGCTTATTTAATAAAAATGTAAAGATTTTGATAGGAATTGCTGCTAATGTTGTAAGAAACTAAGCAAAAGTATCCAGAGATTAGAATTTAGTTTTTTTATGGAATATAAAGAAGTTAGCAGCTTTACTTTTATAGTATTTATTTATGTCTTTTGAGAGTTCATATTGTTCTCAAATTGGAAACTGCTAAAAGAATGATATACATATTGGAACTCATTTTCTTTATAAACTCTGGGCTTTAAATACGTAGCAATATTTGAACTTTGGTGCCCTTGCTATTTGTTGAATTATGGGGAAACTGACATGGAAGTGTTTCAACTGGCTTCGTGAATCAGACCCAATCTCAGCAGGTTTTATACATCCATTCAGATCCAACGTGGAATATACATTAGTCCATTTTTGTAAACATCTTTATCTGCATTCCAACGTAATTTTTAAAATGCAAATTTTTAGAAAGTTATAATACTATCAATAAATTATTTGCAACTATTACTTTCAAATCATCCTCAATGATCACCTGTGGATAAACTGTCCTTCTTTATAGCCTTGTGTGGGTATTACAGGATTATGGGAAAATCTGTATTAATGTCTTTTAAAAATCCATCCCATTATCTTATGCCACTTTACTATTAATAGGTAAGAATTTAGCATTAACACAATCAATACACTATGGATAAATTGTGCTTATATTTTAGTGGCTAAAATAAACCATTAGATTATTACAGATAAGGAGAGAATGAATATATTCATGAATCTAAAATTACTCTTTCTATACCTTAAAAAGATAGTAGACCTTTGTGGCTAAGTTACATCTCTGAAAATAAATTCAAGGTTAATCCTTCCTCCAGATGGATTAAAGGAGGGGCAACCTCTCCATGCTGGCATGGTTTTACTGTGCATGTTTGAAGATTTAGAAGTGGGATCCTTGCCCTATGTAAACACATTTGATATGTGAGCGTGGCCTCTTGGCTTTGGCATGTTCAGCTCATCTGTTAGGTTGGCAACGTTCCTGCTTACAATTTGGTTGGAACTCTGCCCTAAGGCTTAGATGCCAAATGGCAAAATTTGAAATAAGACAGTGCATATAATTTCTCACTGCTCTGGGTGGAATATTCCTTATAACTGAATCCAAGTAATTACATAAAATCTGGTTTTATCCTTCATCACTGAAGTTGGGCATGTGTTCAAGATGATAAATTCGGAGATTAATTATACCAACAATATACTTTTGCTAGCTTTTTACGTTAGTGAAAGTTATGCTTTTATGAGGATAATTGCTTTGAAAGTTATATTGTTATTATTTTATTTCTTTTTTGCATAGCTAAATCTTCTATACAGATTAATTTAATATTTTTTTAGGAAGGGAATATAAAACAAGAAAACCAAAGACTTCATTCATCTATCCTCACAGTCATAAACATTTTAATCAAATAAGAATATTTAAAAACAGGAATGCTTTCACATCATTATTATAGAATATTTAAAAATTAGTACATTTTTATATTAAGATATGATAAAATATAAGATACTTGAATATGTACATTTAGTTAAAATTCATATTATTCATTTTTTAAACATATTTAAAGAAAAACTAGAAATACTAATAGCAGAGAGTAGTTTCATCAAATTTCAGTTTTGCAGTTAATTATGTCAGTATATCATTATAAGTTTTTTATCCATTCAATTTTTTCTTAAAATAGGTTTTTGAGTCATTGACATTAAGAATTCAAAGAAAATAATTCAGTAAGCAATTGAGGGACTCACTTCAAAAATATGTTGTGCTAGTATACACAAAAAACATTAATTTGTATATTAACTCAAAATTTAAAAAAACCTTCTTAATTAATTAATTATTAAAAAACAATTTAAGAGCTGGGCACAGTGGCCATAGCTCAGGAATCTGAGGCAGGAGGACCACAAGTTCATAGCCAACCTCAAGAACCTAGTGAGACCCTATTTAAAAAAAAAAAATTAAGATATTAAAATATGAAATGTATTGTCCATGGATATCATGTATATTTTAATTGGGTCATGAAAACTATAAATATATTGAGAATACATCTTTGGTAATAATGTGGTTAAATTTGGAAATATTTTTGCTTTTATTCTCATAAAACAGATAACTATATCTCTAAACCTAATGAACTGGTTGTTGACAATTAATTAGGAAAAATATTGAAAACAAAACCTTAATTACTGTGTTTTTCTTTTCATACTGAAATTTGCATTGCCTATTTCATTCTTATGCTTAGTCATATATAGATTTTTTTCATCTGACCAAGCATTTACAAACTACATTATAGTGCATTAGTTTAGATCATTTCCATGATCATCAAACTAGAAAAATTGAGAAAACTTTACAATATAACTTAAAGCCTGTGATTAATAAATAATACTAGACTAACATACTAGGAAAACTATAGGAAGCATTAATACAAATAGTGTTCAAAGACAATTTCAGTAAGCTGTAAACAAAGAACCGGAGGAAAAGAAATTGCTATTTGCATTCATGTCAAAGTCCATCATGTATATTTGACAATTTAATAAATAAAGGAAATATATATTCTCCCCTGAAGTTAAATTAGTCAATTAATGTCCAGGAATATAATTTAGTTAAACATGAACTGTAAACATTCAAATCAAATTTAAATTTATTGATTTGATGAGAAGATATTTCTTTTTAAGAAAGATATTTAGCTCATCACATTCACTGTTCTTAAAGCAAAACACATATTCATGGTATAACATGGCACAACTTCAATACAAAGTAGGAGTGAACTTACTGGAAGCCCAATTTTAGTGGGAAAATTCATGAGAGGAAAACCTAATCAAACATACTATTCATATAATGCCACAAAAGCTTCAGAACTAACTACTGAGGTATGAAAAATCATTATCTTTTTTGTTTCTTTCTGCTCAAACTTTCTTAAAAGGTACACTTTAGTTTTTACTTCCTTATTTTTTTTTCTCCCTTAACAGGTGGCATCAAAGTACAAATGAATGAGAGTTATATGTTAAAAAATATTCCATTACTTTCCACAAGGGTTGGGTGGATGGATCCACCACCTTTGGCAAGATTGAAAGAAGAGGAAACAAGAGTTTATAGAAAGGATGGTGAGTTTCTTTTCATTTATTTTCTATTTTCCTTTTCTGCTGTTTATTTTTATTTTTATTTTTTTTATCCTGTGGTGCTGGGATCCAACCCAGGACCTCCCAGGGTCTCCTATCATTGAGCTACATTCCCAGGCCCTTGGTGATTTCCTTTTTAAACATGTTGAATTCAAGTTGTCTGGGCACAGTTAATGAATCCCTGACCATAGTGTAAAAACAAAGATATAAGTACCTCTTTTAAATGTCCCTTGTTCTTTTTTTCTCCTTAGTGTTAATAGCCAACTCCATGTTGAATATTCTAAACGTTTATCTTTTGACTAAATGTTTCACTGAACCCAGATATTCCTTTGTATACCACATTTGCCATGTGGGATTCAGATTGGACTTTATTAGGAGTGGTAAGGAAAAGACACAGGGGTGAGAAGGGAGTTTAGACTACCACTGAAAAGTAGTTGCAGTAGGAGAACAGGAAGTGCAATGATGCAAATGGGCGCAGGGTGGCTTTGCTCTTCATTCTGTAGCCTAGCTGTGTCTGTCTGTACCACTTTCTATGTATTTCCAATGCTTACTTCTGATAGCACCCTTTCTAACTTGTATTATCTCGGTTGCTGCTTATTTCCACACTTCCAGTTAGTCTCAGCTTAATTTAGTCATCTTTCTTGCTTCTGTGACCAAAAAACTTGACAAGAACAGTTTTAGAGGAGGAAAAATGTATTTGAGTCTCACGGTTTCAGAGATCTCACTTAGTCCACAGATGGCCGAATCCATTGCTTTGGGCCCAAGGAAAGGCAGAACATCATGGTGGAGGTGTGTAGTAGAGAAACGTAGCTCAGGACATGACAATAACGAAGCAGAGAGAGCCCCCACCCCACCCCACACACTCAAGCACAAAACATATACCCTAAAGGCACACTGCAATAACACACCTCCTCCAGCCACAGCATACATGCCAACAGTCACCACCTGGTTAACCCATTCAAATGGAATCAATGTGCTGATTAGATCAAGCTCTCATAACCCAATCATTTCACCTCTGAACTTTATTGCATTTTCTCACACAAGATTTTTGGGGGATGCCTCATACCTAAATCATAACAGAGCACCACTGTGAAAATAGTTTCAAATGCATTCAGATTATAGCTCTCTTTTAAAAGCTGGCATTGTTCCTCCATTGCTGAAAGGACCCAATCCATTTCAGTTTGACCTTTTGTGGAATCATCTGCTGTCCTCTCCTCCCATCTACCTTCTTCTGAGCCTTTCGTCCTATGTGCGCAATGGCATCACACTCCTGTTTGTGCTCCAGATTCCCCCTTCCATTAGCTGCTTGTTGAAGTCTTCATCTTTGTCTAAAATGTGTCTTTTCTCAGTTTCTGATGCATTATTAAGTATGTGAATTGTCCCATTCATCACTCTGTGTGGCCATCATTTGTAAGGTAATAAAAAACAAGATTGACGTATTTCTTTGTTCTAGTCAGCTTGCTAGACTTTTTAAAATAGTAATTTTAATCCATTTGATATTCATTTTATGGAAAAAGATATTAATATTATAAAGTGTGAAGTAGCCTCATAAAAATAGCACAACTAATGTGTGACAGCATAGAAGGGAGAATCCAATTTTCCCAATGTTTTTCAAGGTTTCCCTACTCTTGTTTCTCTTAAAATAAATTGAAAAAGACCAGTCAAGAGAGGATATCCACAATATCTCTAAAAAAGTATTAGGTTGTAACATTACATCTTATCTGGATTTAACACATGATAATAAACCACCTTTCTGAATGGCCAGAGTCTAGTTCCAATCTCCACAAATGAGTGGAGATATTCGACCCTTAGTTCTCTGGGTTAAGTTGATTTTACTCAGCATAATTTCTTCCATAGCCATCCATTTACCTTCAAAGGCTGCAATATAATTGCTTCTAGTTGCTGTGTAAAATTCCATGGTATATATGTATCACAGTTTTTGGATCCATTCATCTAGTGAGGGTCGTCTGGGTTGTTTCCATAGTCTAGCAATAGTAAATTGAGCTGCTATGAACATATGAACTTTTTTAGAGATATTGTGGGTAAGGGAATGGAGGGATACGGGTGGGAAATTGGGGGGGTGCACTCCTGGGGGTAAATCTAGTATTCAGAAACTATACACATTTTATATTATTTTGTTAAAATTTTGTATGGTTGTTCAAAAATAAAAATTAAAAAAAAGAGAGGATATCCTTTCATTTTTGCTTTTGTGATTTTTATTTGCGAGTTGGTAAATATTTTATTAATGAATTGAACCATTCATACAAAGGTGGCAGTGGGGAAGAAAAACACTCGGTTTATGTATTTGTGTGATCACAAGGGTTCACAGAACATACAATGCAGAGGAATACTTGTTTACACATCTTCTGTTTTAGTTATTTGCTTCTAATACAATTAAATAAGAAGAAAGCTATTATCTAGCACATATTCATTTTATATAGGTGAATTTATTTGTAAGGACTGCTGAGTATTTTCCACATAAAAATTATGGATGTTGCATAGGGTTAGAAAATAAAGAAGAAAGTTATTTCCTTAGAATTAAGAGTTTAGATATTAGAACACATTTTCAGTCTCTTATTCAGAATATTTTAGCTACTGACTTTTGCATATTGATTAAGTATTGACACCCTACCTGTACATCTTTACCATATTCATATTCATATCTATATAAAATTACATAAATCTTATTCTTGAAGCTATTGTTGAAGTTACTCCACAATCTCAGTGTAATAATATCACCTAATTATTTTTTGAGGTAATAGAGATTAAAGTTATGGCCACTCTAACACTGAGTAACAGCCCCAGAAATTTACTGTTTTTTACTTTAAGACAGAATCTTGTTAGGTTCTCAGAAGTTGCCTTGAATTGGAGATCTTCCTTCTTCAGTCTCTGGAGTAGCTGGGATCACAGGTGTGTATCACCATGTCTTGTTTTTCTAATTTTAATTATCCCCCATAGTGCCCAAAGGCTTCACCTCCAAACACCATTGTGTGTGATGTACAGCTTCAACATAGAAGTTTTAAGGAAATGCACACAGTCAGTCTACAACAAAGCTTAATCTCCTATGGAAAGGCCTCCTCAATTTCGATATATTTAAGAAAAGTGTTTCTTTTATTCATTTTAGTTTTAAGGTTACCAGAATATAGACATGTGCTTGGCTTCCAAAAGTTATATTTCTATGCTTATTGTCATATTGAACTTATCAGAAGGAAAAATTTATAAAGGAATTTGAAATGAATAATTTTTATAAATTATGTCAAAATTTATCCCACACACTCATTTACAAAATTTTCAAAAGTTTCCATGTTATTTGTACAAAATCACATTATAATACATGTATTGGACTTTGTATTTTTAATGATACCTACCAAATTCCTGGGAACCATCAAACTTCTTTTTATGTTTTAATAATGCCTTCTAAATTCTTTATAATCATCAAACTTTTTAATTCCATTTTCTTTTATTTTTATTAGAATATACATTGCGATACCTGCCCAGGAACCCCAGAGGAGCCAACCTCAGCATGCCCTTTCCTGTGGATGGAGGCTTTAGCTCCAGGTCCTGAAGCAGCACAGAGAACCTCTGCATGGGAAACACACAGGAGCTGACCCTGGCGACCTCTATGTGCCAGAGTCTTCAGCTACAGTGCCTACAGCTGCAGAGGGCATCCCTGCCTAGGAACTCTGCCTGAGCTGAAATCAGCAGCCTCTGCATCATTGATCCAGGCCTCAGGATCAGGGCCTTCAGGCACAGTAACCTCACAGTCCCAAACCACTCAGCTGTCACGCATGTAGCTGCCAAGACACAGCCCATTCCTGACAGGTCCAGATACATTGGTCCTACACCTGCAGCCAAAGATACCGGATCCTGTAGGTTTGTGCAGGAGCCCCATTCAGGCCAAACAAGAGACCCCAGGACCAATCAAAACACCCCAGCTGTTTTGCATCTACAAACTAGCAGACTGCAACATACCCCAAACAGATTTGAAATTGGTGCTCTGGGGCCAAGATCCAAAAGGTACAGCAAAATGAGTTTCCAGGAGAGGCAGCTTTCTGGAATAAAGTAGTCATAAGAGGGGTGGTTTCTGTCCTGAACCATGTATCTTATTAGACCATGATGCTATGACTCTAGCAATTAACAGCAAAAATCATAACAGAAAACACACACATACATGGACACTGGATAATACCATATTGAATTAAGAATGGATCCAAGAAGACATGAGAGCAGAAATTAAGAAATTTTCAGAAAATAAAGAGAATCAACACAACATATTGAAATCTTTGGGACAGCATGAAAGCATTATTAAGAGGAAATTTTATAGCACTGAGTGCCTACATTAAAAACCAAGAGAGATCTCAAATAAATAAGCTTTTGCTCCAACTCAATTCCCTACAAAAGGAAGAAAAATCTATACCCAAACCCAGAAGAAGACAGGAAACAATGAAGACCAGAAATGAAATCAATGTAATTGAGAATGAAAACCCCCCCAAAACAAACAAACAAAAAAAAACAGTAAAAATAATTGATGAAACAAAGAGCTTCTTTGAAAAATAAATAAAATTGACAGACCCTTAGCTAATCTCCTAAAAGAAGAAGAGAATCAAAGCAAATCAACAAAATCTCCAATTAAAACGGAATGATCACCATTGAGTATATAGAAATCAAACAGATTATCAGAACATATTTTGAAGTTATATTACTCTAAATTTGATAATCTGGAAGACATGCACAAATTTTTAGACATGTACAAAATCCCCAAGTTGACACAGGATGATATTGAAATCCTAAATAGCCAGTCCAAAAACAGGCACTGAAATCCATATAGCAAATAAAAGCCTTCTAAAGAAGAAAATCCCAGGACAAGATGGATTCCCAGCTTGATTTTAACATATATATGAGGAGGAGGAGCTAAAACCTCTCCTTGTTAAACAATTCCAAGACATTGTAAAGAACAGGAATTATCCTAAACACTTTTTATGAAGCAACCATAACTCCAATACCAAAGCCCAACAAAAACACATCAAAAAAAGAAAATTACAGACAAAATATCTCTGAAAGAACAATGATGCAAAAACCCTTAACAAAGTCTAGCAAACCACATTTAAAAACACATCTGGAAGATAATTCATCATGATCAAGTGTGCTTCATTCAGGGATGCAAGGCTGTTTCAACATATGCAAATAAATAAATGTGATTCATCACTTAAGCAGAATTAAGGACAAGACCACATGATCATCTAAATTGATGTAGAAAAGGCCTTAGGTAAAATCCAGCACACATGTATGCCCAAAACTCTAGAGAAGATAGGGATCAAAGAACCTTGTCTTAACTTTGTAAAGGTCATATGTGCCAAACTCTCACCTAGTCTAAAACTAAATGGAGAAAAGCTGAAAGCATTTCCAGTAAATTTGGGAAAAAGACAATGCTGCCGCTCTCACCACTTTTATTGAATATAGTCCTTGAAAATCTAACTGGAACCATCAGGCAGGAGAAATAAATCAAAGGAATCAGAATAGGAAGAGAGGAAGTTAAACTATCCCTTTTTTCTGACAACATGATCCTATATCTGGAATAGTCAAAAAAAAAAAAAAAAAAAAAAAAAAAAAAAAAAAAAAAAAAAAAAAAAAAAAAAAAAAA
>PVKS010042400.1:0-15465 GCA_004027875.1 Aplodontia rufa
AAAATATATATATATGTAAAACTTACCTACCTCCAGCCTTATAAGACAATATTTTACAGGCCGTCTTCTAGGGTCTGATTGAAAATTCTTTGATTTCCACCATTTTCATGAAGATTATTAATTAATAATTCTCATTATTATTACAAGACTCTCTTTATAACCTTAATTACTTTGTTGCTCTTATTGGGATTTCCTTCAGTTTATTTGGATTTTTTATTAGGTGAACCATTCAGGGTGTATGAAAAGAAATAAATATACCCTCCTTTCTTCCATTCAGCTTCCCTTTGTATAATAGCCTGAAATTGCATTTTTCCCCAGCCCTCTCAATGCCACTTTGCAATATGAATTTTTATCTTTTTTTGGTTTGTTTTTCTTTGTTATTTTGGATCTGTACTAGATCTCTGACACAAGCCACAGGCTCATGTGGCTATTGTATTTCAGTATTTCCGATTTCCCTTTCCTTTTCCCTTCCATTTCCCCTGAGAGTTGGTAATTGTCCTCATTTTCTACCTCTGCCTTCCTACACCCTGCCCTCTCTTTCCCTCATTCTTTTTCGGTATCATTCTGTCACATTCCAGTTTCTTTAGCCACGTTTCTGTTGCAACATTTTCCTCACATTTCCCAGAAATATTTTCAATAGTGCAGGCAGGATCCCTATATCAGGCTGGCACAAATAGTCAGGGAAGGAAGATGGTCACCTGACCAGCCCCATTAGATAATTACGATCGATATGGGCTGTATCCAGCCGGATCTTCGCCATCAGCCATCAAACTGAGAGTTGTTTGTGGCACCAGTTCTCTTTAAGTAGCTGTTCTTTGTACAAAAAAATAAAGGAAGTGCACGAGGGTTTGATATGGGAAAAATATTTTCCTGTAATGATGAAAGGATGGTAGTCAAAATATAGAATTGAATCCAGCTGTTGTGCTGGACCCGGAGTCTTCCTGTTCATCCAGATGTAATTACTATGTTTGTTAGATCATGGGGAGTTTTGGAGGAAGAGAATCTGTGTGAGGAATAAGGGTGTCCAGGATGTCAGGGAGGGCAGAAGAGGGGCTTGGGTACAGGCTTTCTACCAATCAATGTTATAACATTTCAGTATTTCAGTAGTTATGGCTGAACTTTGCACATCAAGTCTTTTGGGTCATATGTTTGTTCTTCTCACCCCATCCTCCTTGAGATCACACACATACACTAGACAGATATCTCCATTTTATAGATAAGGAAATTGAGGCTCAGAAAGGACAAATCACAGGAGCCGGCGTTAGAGCAGAGACGTAAAGCAAGGACTGACGAAACCCAAAGACAAAGCTGTTTAGACTAAAATTGTTTATACAGCAATATTCATTGATGTTCTTTAACCGTTGCTAAGGGTTCTTGTAGACATTGTTTAGTTCTTACAACAACATTGTGAAATACTGTGGATATTATTATCAATCCTTTTTTAGGCTTGGGAAATTTGAGGGTTGGAGAAGTAACTTCTTTGGGGATACCAAAACAATAAACAAAAGGTGTTACACATGCTAGGTTGTAGAATCTGGAGTCACCAACCAGCAAACCTTTGGGCTGGGAACACTGGCTCTGCTACCTCACCAAGTCACCCTGAAGCCCATAACTGTACATTTCCTAGAACGCTGTCCCTACAATGCCTGCTTTTCTCTATATGACAATACATGGCTTCGTCATATATTTAGAGCTAACTGTTCCTTCTGGCATTAAGTTATCACTCAGCCAATATTCTCAAACCGGGTCCCCCTCAAAACCAACGGCAAGCAATTAGATTAGCATGGTCTGTGGATGTGCAATAACCACACTAACTAAAGTAACACAAACTAGATATAATTGACTAGGGGTAACCACGTTAACTAAAGGGACTACTGGATTCAATAACTACATGAACTAGAGTGAAACTTTGACTTCAGCTCATGTGTTTTTCCCCCCTTTGCATTGCTTCTTTTTAGTTATACATAACATTGGGATTTGTTTTGACATAATTATAAAGGCATGGAATATAATTTGGTCTAATTCAGTCCCCAGCATTTCTTCTTCCCTCCCCCATTCCCTTTCCTCTACTGATCTTTTGGCTATTTACTTTTACTTTTGTTTGTTTTTTTAGTTAGTGTCTTGATGTTGAGGTTCACTGTGGTATATTCATATATGTACATAGAAAAGTTAGATTAGATTAATCCCACTGTTTTTGGCTTTATCCCATCCCTTCCCCTCCTCTCAAGCCCTTTGATCTAATCCATCAATCTTTCTTCTATTTTTTTTTTTTTTTTAGAAAGAGAGAAACAACTTTATTTAGTTTTTTCGCATGGCCTTAGTTGCTCCAACACTCAGTTGTGTATGTGGTGCTGGGGTTTGAACCCGGGTCCTCGTGCTTGCCAGGCAAGCGCCGAAACCACTGAGCCACCGCTCCAGCCCCTCTTTCTTCTATTTTGATGGAAAACTCCACTACCCTACTTCTCTTCTTATTTTGGACTTGCTTCAAACATAGCAGAGAAGGGCTGGAGTGGTGGCTCAGTGATTATGGTGCTTGCCAGGCATGCTCGAGTACGTGAGTTCAAACCCCAGCACCTCGTACACAACGAAGTCTTGGAGCAACCAAAGCTGCATGAAAAACTAAATAAATTGTTTCTCTCTTTCTCTCTCTCTTTCACTGTCCCTCTCTCTTAAAAAAAAAATAGCAGAGAAAACATGTGACCTTTGACTTTTGGAGACTGGCTTATTTCACTTATCTTGGTAGTCTCCAGTTCCATCCATTTACCAGCAAATGCCATAATATCATTCTTCTTTATGGATGAGTAATACTCCATTGTGTATACATACCACATTTTCTTTATGCATTTATCTGTTGAAGGGAACCGAGGTTGTTTCTATAGCTTGTGAATCATGCTGCTATAAACATGGATGTGGCTGTATCCCCATAGTATGCTAATTTAGTATATATGTATATACTGAGAGGTAGGATAGCTGAATTATATGATGGTTCCATTCCCAGTTTTTTGAAGGATCTCATTATTGCTTTTCAGAGTGATTGCATTAATTTATAGTCCCAACAAAAATGTATGAGTGGACCTTTTCCCCCCACATCCTTGCCAATGCTTATTTTTACTTGTAGTCTTGAAAATTGCCATTCTGACTGGAGTGAGATGAAATAATTGCTGGAGATATTGAACATATTTTCATATATTTGTTGATCATTTGTAATTTTTTTGTTTTGATTTTGAGAGCAAAATAACAGGATTTATTACAGTAACAGAAACAAAAAAGGCAGATCTCCCAAAGGAGAGGGACCCCAAGAGAAGGATGCACTTTATTTTTTCTTTCAAGAAGTATCTGTTTAGTTCTTTTGCCTGTTAATTGAGTTACTTGGCTTTTTTTTTTTTTTTTTTTGGTGTTAAGTTTTTGAGTTCTTCGTATATTCTGACTATGAATGCCCTATCTGAGGAACAGGTAACAGAAATCTCCCATTCTCTAGGCTCTCTCTTCAAGCTCTTAATTATTTCCTTTGATATATAGAAGCTTTCTAATTTGATGCCATCCCATTTACTGATGTTTGGTTTTTATTTCTTGTATTTTAAGAATCTTGATAAGGAGGTTAGCTCTGATGCCAATATGCTGGAGTGTTGGGCCTACATTTTCTTCTAGCAGTTGCAGAGTTTTTAATCTAATTCCCAGATCTTTGATGCACTTTAAATTGACCTTTGTGCAGGGGCTGGAGACAGGGATGAAGTTTCATTCCTCTACCTATAAAGTTCCAGTTTTCCCAGCACCATTTGTTAAAAAGGTTATCTTTTCTCCAACCTATGTATTTGGCACTTTCATGTGGCACAGATAACTGTATTTATATGGGTTTGTCTCTGTGTCTTCTATTCTGTTCCACTGGTGTTCATGTCTGCTTTGGTGCCAGTACTATGCTGCTGTTGTTACCATAGCTCTATAGTATAATTTGAGATTTGGTATTGCAATTCCTCCAGCATCACTCCTTTTTGCTCAGGATTGCTTTGACAATTCTGGGGCCCTTATTTTTCCAAATGAATTTTAGAACTGCTTTTTCTAGTTCTGTGAAGAATGCCATGGGTGTTTTGATGAGGATTGCATTGAATCTGTGTAATGCTTTGGGTAGTATGGCCATTTCGATGATATTAATTCTGCCTATTCAAGAACATGGGACGCCTGTCCATCTTCTAAGCTCCTCTTCACTGTCCTATGGTTTTCATCGTAGAAGTCCTTCGTTAGATTAATTCCCAAGGGCTTTCTTGTTTTAGGCTTTTGTGAATGGGACAGTTTTCCTAATTTCTTTTTCTGCAGATTCATTATTATAGCACATGAAAGGGATTGATTTACGTATGTTGGCCTTATAACCTGCTACTTTACTAAATTTATTTATCAGATCTAGAAGTCTTATGGTGCAGTTTTTTTTGGGGGGTTTTTCTAAATATAGGATCATGTCATCAGCAAACAGATAATTTGAGCTCTTGTTATTTGTATCCCTCTAATTTCCTTCTCTAAAGCCATATTCTTTTATGTATCATTTCTGTTAGTGTGGAATTTTGGAGGGAAATCATATTTTGACTTTGTATCAAATGCTTTTTAAAAATACAGACAAATAATATATTTGATATTGCCTTTATCATATTCTAGACTGAAGGCAAATGTTACTTCCTTTCCTGCTCCAGGCAGAACTAGGCAGACTCTTCTATACCTAAAGCACTTGATATATGTGGCTTAACTGTAGTTCACCTAAATTGTGCTAAAAATATTTGTTTATATTTCAGATTTACCCAGAAGAACTTTAACTCATTTACCTTTTTCTCTTCATCAACTATATTATGTTATGTTAGGTATATAGTAGGTATCCATGAAATAATTGTTGATTTAATTTATTTATATACCCACCAAAAAACAAAACACATATTCACTGAGGAGAAGCAATTTTTATTTAGCTTTTCATGTGACTTTCATTCCTCAGACACTTCATTGGGTACGTGGTGCTGAGATTTGAACTCATGTCCTTCAGCATGCTAGGCAAGTGCTGTAACTGCCGAGGCACTGCTCCAGCCCCGGGGAATGGAGTTTTAATAATTTTCATATTTTATTATAACATTTACAAATCTGTTTGTATAATTACTTTATGTGTAAGTGCAATAAAAATTTCCTGAATTGGGGCTGGGCCAGTGGCTCAGAGGTAACGGCGCTTGCCTGGCATGTGCAAGTACACGGGTTTGAACCCCAGCATCCATGTACACAACTGTCAGAATAGCAAGGGCCATGTGAAAAACTCAATAAGAATTGATTCTCCCTGTCTCTCCCTCTCTCTCTTGCTGTCCTTCTCTCTTAAAAAAAATCCTGAATTAAAAACAATTTTCAACAACACAAATTAATTAAGATTGTATGGATCTCTAAAACGATTAGGTTGATCTGTTTGTATTTACATGGAAAGACATCTATGATACATTATTAAGTGAATAAACAACAGATTAAAGGAGCAGCATGTAAGTATGATCTCATTTTGTGAAAGAGTAATTCTATATAGTAATAGGGAAAATTCTAGAATAATAATAGTGGGAACAATCATATTTATATCCTCCTCTCTAACTGAAACTGTATCCTTTCCCACTATCCCCATATTTTTTTTTCCATGCCGAGTATTGAACCAGGGCCTCATGCATGTTAAGCAAGCACCCTAACACTGAGCTACACCACCAGCCCTTTAAATTTTTTTATTTTTATTTTGTCTAGCAACTTTTGTAGGCTTTTATTATGTTTTTAATTAGAGCTTTATAGTTATCCAGAGTAGTGAAGTTCATCTCTAAAATTCTTATTTTGAAAAAAATAAAAAATAAAAAAATAAAATTCTTATTTTGACACAGAGTCTCACTAAGTTGCTGAAGCTGGCCTTCAACTTGTTATCCTCCTGCGTCAGCCTTTGAAGTTGCTGGGATTACAGGTGTGCACCACCTTGCCCATCCTGTCTCCTTTTAAAATAATAAATGATTACCGAATTCCTAGTATAGAATTCAATGCCTTCACATGTTATTTTAATTCTCACATTAACTCCATTAAGTAATTTATCATTCATTAATAACTCTTTCAACTTATATTTGTTGTCCAAGACGTCATGCTAAATGTTAGAGATATACCCAGTGAACCAGACATAATAATACCTAAAGTTTTACTGTTATCTTAACTTTACAGATGAAGATTGGAGAAGTTGCCCCACCACCCCTCAGCGATATTCTGGTTCAATTTCTTCTGGTTCAACTAAATGTAAAGACTCAGAGGAATCTCATAGGCTACATTTGCCACCAGTCTATTCAGATGGGTAAGGTGAAGGTGCCACAGTGTACCAACAGGGCAATATCATTCCTTGCTTTCTGTGGAAGTCCATGTACCATGTACACAATCCTCCAGGAGCCATCATCTTTGATCTCTCAGAAGATCACTCATATGCACAGAGGTGAGACGCACGCTGGGTGGATATGAAAGCCACTCTGATATAAAAGCCTCATCCTCCACAGGCATAGTACACAGGGTCCCCCATAGGAATTACTACAATTATCAGGTTTAATGGTTCATTACAGTCTCTCCCACTCCAAAGGCATTTCACTAATCTGAAGCCTTTTCTGTCATAAGTAATGCTACCTAATACAGCATTTTATTTCTATCAGATTACCTGGGAAACAGAACTAGAGTGAACCAAAGACCTTTGAGAATTTGACCAATTCTCAAGCAGAAGGGGAAAGGGTCTTATTAAGTAGATTATCAAATAAGCAAGTGTCACAGTAGATTCAAATTTAGGTCCAATTCCAAAGATTAGTTTTTTGTACCTTACTGGGTGGGGACAATAACCAGAAGGAAAAAACAATCTCTTGCAGGGGGAGGGGACTTTTAGATAACTTAATTTTCTTCTTCATACTTTCTGAAGTCTAATTTTTTTAAAGAAAGGGGCATGAATTTCTTTTGTATTCAGAAAAAAAGACTATCGCAGTGTGCTTTTGTTACAGCATTAAATGAAAGTAGCCAGAAATAAAATGATATATGCACTTGCATTGTAATTAGGATGATTTTAAAAAGAGAGATACACAGAGAAAGAAGCCAACTGAAAGTATAACGCAGTTCTAGCAGTGGTTCAGGATGGTTGGCTTGTGAAGGACTTTACTTTTTCTCTTAATTTCTGTTTTCCAGATTTTCTATCAAATGGTTATGTTATTCTTGGAATTAAATGAAATGCATTTATTAAAATAGAAAATGAAAAATAATTAACAAGTAAAATATGTGAAAAGTAAAAATCAGGTAAACATACCACCCTAAGATAATAGATTTGTTACCTATTTTTTCATGTAGGTGAATACATTCCATATAAAATTTAACTATGTTAGGGGTTTGGATGTGAAAGATAGGAAGGTGGATTAGAGAGCAGTTCTGTTTGGTTGCTAAAAGTCACCCACGGAGCTAGAACAATTGGGCCAGGGTTCCGGCTGTGTTCCTGCCTTGACACCACTATTTCAGCGCTTTCTGGTGGTAACCTCCTAGATCTGGGTTCATGCAATCTGGGGGGAATACTAACGCTCAACTCCTTTTGAATGTGACTTGTCTGTAGTTATTTCAGGATGCGGCAATTTAAGGTTTCATTTTCTTTCAAAACTCACGTTTTGGGCTTTGTATGATCCTTCTTTAGCCAAGGACTCATATAATTGGATCGCTGCTGTTATGTTTTGTATGCCAAAATTTCCAAATAGCAAAGCATCAGCCATTTTCTCCATAGCTTTCAAATTTCCCATGTCAGCTGCTTTGGCAAAAAGCATGTAGGCTCTGGTTCAAGATATAAAGTCAGAGGTTGATTTACAAAAAGGAATTTTTTTGCTCCTTCCATCATATGACTTCTCCCCCACAAGTAAGGCCCACTTGTCATTGTTACTAATAACAATAATATCTCTTGCTAAACCAGTAGCTTTCTTTCATCTCTAGATAAACCGAGGATGATAATTCCAACTATATCTGATGAATAATATAGCCACAAAAAGGCTAAATATATAGTATATTCCATGCTCTAGCTTATATGCCAAGTGAAGTGAAAAACTGAGGTACTTATTCTAAGAATGTGAACTACCCCATGACCACCCCCATTATTTAAATATATGTTTTATAATATGAAATTAAAAAATAATCAAAATTGCCATGTCCCATCTATGAAATTTATATCATGAAAATGATGATATAGTCATGTTCCAAAGTAATTTTCTAAAATAAAACTTGTTTTTCAATGCAACAAAGCCGGACTGTTTGGAAAAACAACAAACAAAACTTTAATGGTTAGGGCTCTAGAGTCTGATTGCCTCGATTCAAATCCTGGCTCAATCACTTAGATTAAGTAACTTGACTTAGTTAGACAACTTCATTCAAGTTACTTAATCTCTTTCAACTTTGCAATGGGGATAATATTAGTACTTACTTCATAGGGTTGCTATGAAGGTTAAATGAGATAATCCATGTGAAGTGCTTGGCATAGATCTTGGTTCAGAATTATCATGCAATACAGTTAGTTATTACAATTAAGACTATCACATTGATTTTAAAATTTTAAAGCATAATAATTGTTCTGTAATTAGGTGGTAAATGGTATGAAAATTTAGTGACTAAAAATATAGATGTCGGAGCTGGAGTGGTGGCTTAGCGGTTACGGAACTTGCCTGGCATATACTAGGAAGTGGGTTTCAAACCCCAGCACCATGTACACAATGGAGTGTCAGAGCAATGAAAGCTACATGAAAAACTATATAAAATTGATTCTTTGTTTTAAAAAAATAAAAAATAGACGTCTTAGCGTTACCTTACACTGCATTTTCCTAGTCTTAATCAAAAGTCACCTGGACTTGATGTGTATAACAAGTAGTGATAGAGAGTCTGACAAGGTCTAAACATGTGTCTGGGACAGAGTGTACTTTGGGAGTTTATTTTTACTTTTATAAATTTCCTTTTTTGGTAGTAGCAAGACCAGAAAGCATTAACCTCTATCCATGACCTTTATTCAAATATAGGAACACACACACACACACACACACACACCATTCCTTTCACTTCAGTATGATCAGGAGACTCAATTTTATGAGCAGCCTAACCATGCTGATGCTAAAAATGGGCTGCCCTTGGGCAAAGACTGGAGAATAATAGGCTAGGCAAAAAGCAACTCAGACATCGAGACATCCTGTTAGACATTAAGAGTCCAGGGGCCAAAATAGAGGGGTGGTACTCTAGTGGAATGAAAACAGGTGGAAAACCAGAAACTAGAAGATCAAGAAAGAGATTAACCATGGTCAAAGCAAGCTGAGATTCTGGAGGCTGACCCACAAACAATAACGGAAAAGGACTTGAAAGCGAGTAAAGGCAGAAGTCTGACACCCAGCTAAGGTATCAGGAAAAGAGCCCGATACAGGGATATAGACTCCCTTGAGCCCTATGGCACATGGTTTGCTGCTGCAACTACATTGCCTACTAGGACAAAAAAGCTAGTGATAGACACCAGGGCACAGAAACCTGAAATGCGCTGAAGGGGCATCCCATAGTATATTCAGTGTGGTACCAGGGGTCAACAAGGGGTTATAAAACAAATCCTTGTTTGTTAGCTGTCTTTGATTCAATGGTCAGTGTGGGTACTGGCTTCCCTGTTAGAAAAATCTAAGGTGATATAATGTATACCAGAGGCAGAATCCAGGGCCAGTTGCTTCTGTTTGATAAGATTAAAATCTAGGCTGCGATTCCCAAGGAGGAAAAAGTGGGAGAAAGTGGGCAGCAGGGACAGATCTCAACAATAAAATTCAGTTAGCTATCTGTATTATCTATAAAGAGTCTGGCAGTGGATATTAAGGTGGGTGCTGGGGGAAGTGAGGCTAAATGCTTTCCCAATGCACACCGATAAGCTGGTGTGGAGTGGCATCTTTTGTCCAAACCTTCTTTGCTGGTGGGGAGTGATTATTACTGAAGGACTGACACTGGCTGTCACTAAGGTTTCCTGAATCCCTCAAACAAGTTTGTATCTTTCTGAAATATGCATGAATAATTTCTGTATTTTTAATAGAACTGACTTCTTCAACAATATTGCCCTTTCATACATAAGAAGCTGAATGAATGAACAAATGCATTGGTCCAGAATGTGGATGTAGATGAGTTAAAAGAACTAGTATTTCTATCTATGCCACCTCCATCTTGGGAAGCAACAAAGCAAGGAAGAGGTAGGATACTTTTATCTATATAGGAAAGAAATGATTCCTTTTCAGTAGGTAGGATGTGCATTCATTTTTCCCTCTGCCTTCCTGAATCTTCGATATGATCATACAGGTGTGACTTGCTAAAGGAGAGAATGGGCTATCCTAATAATACAAAGGGCTTTGCTTGGCTTTCCTACAAACCTCTGGAATTTCTTTATATGAGCAAATTTGATTTCAGTTTTCCATGATATGAACTAAGAAGACTCAGGAGACTCAGCTGTAGGTACACTGTACCCATAGATGTATCTATGCTACTGTGAAATCAAGCTGCTCTTCTGTCACTCTTGGTAAAGGACTGGATCAGAACAGTCTGGGTAAGAATAGCCTGGCATAAAGTGTTCTACACTGACGCATGGTTTACCATTAGAACTGTGTTTTCTCTCAAGAGATTGGGGTATGAGTGATGTGGGGGTAATTCTGGGTTCAGAACATATGCATATCATATTGTTATAGTATATGCATTTCTAATTGTATAATAACTCAACTCCTTAATAAAGAAGTTGAAAAATTTTATTAAAGCCAAAGAGGAAGACTCCCTTCTAGGTTAAATTGATTATTATTTAAGCCAAAGAGGAAGGTTCCCTTCAAGGTTACATGGATATTTACTTGGGACTTTCTAAGAGTGATTTTTTTCCATCAGATGGAATCTAGGGTTTCCCTGGGGTTGAAAATTCACTATATTTACTCATTTACTCAGGAGATGTCTTAGTGAAATGACTTCCCTATTAGGCTCTTTGCACTATGGGGTCCTGATTTTACCCTGTCCTTATCATGATAATCCCCAAAGATAGCATGAGGCCCAGGTTTGTTGGGGGTGCTTTCTTTGCTCATACACAGAGCTTCTAAGTTAACTTCCTCTAGAGAGAAGAAAAATTCCCTCACTTCTTATTTCTTGTCACTTGGAAAGAATTACAGAATCTTTTTAACTCTTTGCTTCCTCCTCTGTAATTTGGGAATAATAATCTATGCTTCACAGTATAGTTACGAGTAATGAATAACATTACACATGTAAAACATGTAGAACAATAACTAACACAAAGTAGGGGTTTGACGAATGGACTTTGATGATGTTATAGCCGAATTCAGAGTTGACTTTCACTCTCCTCAGAAGTTGAGTTTTAAGAGAGAATAGATTCAATGGTTGCTCTATCCAGGGCAGGCTACTACAGTTCTGGGATGCTTCTTCACGACAAGGGTGCCCATTCTGTGTGAAACCGAGATGTCTTCTTGTTGGGGGTTCAGGGACTATTCCTTCTATTGTTGGTTAAAAACATTCTTGCTTTCTTTGCCTCCATACTTTTCATTTACCAATGGAGGGGGCTAGAAATAAAAATAGCACTTATCTCCTGATGACTATGTGTTTAAAGAGTTGACTGTATTATGCAGGGCACGAAGAAGTTTCTTAATTTGTCTAGGACCACACAGCCAGTAAATGATAGAGCTAGGATTTTATCCCAATGTCTTAACTAGAGACTTAAAGGGTGACCTCAAGTTATGCCCTTCCACTGAGAGAGAAGAGAGAGAAGATATTTCTGTCTTCCTTTAGACAAGTAAAAAGAAAAAGAATGAATATGGAGTAAGACCATGTGGCCACAACCTGGTCACCTCCCAGTAGTCACTTTACTTTAAAATCTTTGAGTCTGTGTTCCCAAGTTTTTGAAGTGGAAAAATGAAGTCTCTTAAGACTGATCTGGGGATAAAATAGAATTGCACACATCAAAATGCTTTGACAACCATAAGGTGCTGCACAAATGCTCAGTTTGGCAGAATAAAATATGCTACAACAGCAACTGCTCTAATTCAAATAACACATTTCATTTCATTTGAAATATCCAATAAATTAAATCCAAAACAATATTTTTGCTTGAACATTCAGATCAGTGCCTAAATTCTACATTTCACTTAATGTAAGGGGACCCAAACTCATACATGATTCTCCTATTTGTTTAGGGTGATAATTTATGGAATTGTTTAAATACCATTGATCCTTTTAAAAACAGAAGTTTAGGATCAAATAAACATTATTATCCTAATAAGCTTTTAATGATAAACTAAATTTTAGGCCCCCTACCCCTTAATCTGGAACTTGAACTTGGTGAAGTTAACTACATAAAGACTTACTCTGCTTTCTGTTTTTGGCTTTTAGACTCCTGGAGTATCTTGATGCCCATCTTAAATAGCTCATCTCCTTCATCTGTGAAATTTTTCTTTGCTTGCTGTTTTACTATATGTGAACAAACAAGGAAAAATGAAAATAATATTATTTCTATGTTTCATATTTTAAAAATAATGTGCTGACATTGTGAAGGCACATTTAGCTTGAGCTTTGCTCTACTATTTTTTTAACATCTGCATTTCTAAAAGATCATTTGGTACTCTTCCCTAACTCAGGGCATTGGTAGGGCAGAAGGCAGATCAAAAAGGTAATTTCTCACTGTGTTTTGTATAAGGGTCTGGGAGGTTGGGGGTGGTGTTGGAGAAATTCTTAATGGCAGGAGGGAGAGAGATGTTCCCAGTCTCGGAAAAGGGTTCAAGGTTCTACAAGCAGAAGGCTCAGGTTTCCTGGTATACTCTAGAGGCAGGATCTTAGGCACCAACTTCTCAGCCCTGGCTGTTGATAATGAGACAGGGGGGAAAGTTGGGCAGTCAGTGTAGACAGATTAATGCGGGTTGATAAGGAGAAAATTAACTATGGTCATTTTTCCTGAGAGGGCAAAGAGAATTCCACTGTCCTAAGTAAGCAGAGGTGCATATCAGCTTCACATCCCACTTCACTAACAATGGTGATCCATGCAGCGACTACCCTCTGCTAATAAAGATGCTTGTGGCCCAGGATCAAGGATAGCTCAGACCAGAATTTTGCACTCAAGCTCCTAAGCATGGGGGAGGGAAGGCAATGATTAACCAAAGAGTGAGAATCTTGAGAGACTATAAGAAAGATGAACCGGACCCACCCTTCGAGTTCTCAGCTCAGAGACTCCCTTCTCCTGGAGAAGTCTTTTTCTTTCTAACCTTTCTTAAACTCTGTTTGCTCAGCTTGCCTCAGTGTCCCTCGGTTTCATTCTTTTATTCTGAGAAGACACGAACCCAACATTCACAAAACCTGCATCAATGCTTCCCTTGTTTGATCATGACCCAAAAACCCCAGAGTCATAAGATTACAAAGGAACCTGGGGACATAGGCAATAGGCATCTCGAAGATGACCAGTATACCTAAAAGCAGAGGAGGCACTCCTTGAAATTTTTGCTCTGCCCAAAGCATCTCTTCTTCCTTAGAAGCTTCTAAGATACAAAGACTAACAATAATAATTTGGGTGGTGGGGTAGGGACTCAGTCAATTTTATGGGATTTAAGAAAAATTTTTAAATAGAATTTTTTTTGGGGGGTGTGGGATACCAGGGCTCACCCTGGGCTATGCATATACCAGGCAAGCACTTTACCAATGAGCTTCATGCCCAGTCACAAAATTGGAATTTTATTTGCTGTAATAATGGTTTTTCTCAAACATTTATGTAACACTTTTTCACAATTTTTATAGCATTATTACCAATTTATCAATGGGGGCATCTGGTTGGAGATCAGATTTACAGTTCCTCCCTACACACACACACACACACACACACACACACACACACACACATTCTCTTTCTCTCTCTCTCTTTCTCTCTCTCTCTCTCTCACATAAATCTTTCAGAACATCACAATGCCTCTTGAAATCCATTACAGCACTCAGGAAAAAATCTCTGATTAGGAGCACAGTGCCTGAAGCCATTTTAAAAGAAAGACATTCTATTCCTTGCCTCATTAACAAGACCACAAAGAACTTTAAGTGACTTTTTTTTCTTCCTGACAAGCTATCAAGGTTGTCCTTTTCTTTTATAAAATAAAAAATAAATTAACTTAAAAGCCAGTTTAAAACTATTTTGAATGCTTCAAATTATTCTATTAATTTAGAAGCACCAAGACATTTTAGTATCTAATTTCTGCTTTGGGTTACATGTTATCTATACTCATGATTAAAAGGGGGGAAATAATGGGAAAAACCTCCTAATCTTTGCGTGGAATATGTTTTCAAAGAGTGAGAATAAATTTTGAAAGTTTGACTGTACAAGGATATATGCATTTGACCAATTATTGACATTACAAATTTCTACTCATGACTTTTACTTTTATTTGTAATTTTTTTTTAGTTTCCCAAATGTATTGAAATACAAATTTTCTTTATTACGAGAGGATTTAATTATCAGATAAAGCTACTGTGGCTTGCTTTATTTATGTCCCTTTTTGTTTTTTGTTTTTGTTTGTTTGTTGTTTTGTACTGGGGATTAAATGCAGGAGTGCTTTATCACGAAGCTACAACTCCAGCTCTTTTTACTTTTAGTTTTTAGGTAGAGTCTTGTTAAATTGCCCAGTCTGATCATGAACTTGTGATCTTCCTGCCTCTCTGTCCTGAGTAACTGGGATTGCATGTGCCACCAGTTCAGCTAATTTCCTTCTATGGTTTGATGATTTCTAGATTAGGGGAAAGCACAATCAGGAAATGATTTGAGGACTTATGTAAAGGGCCTCCCTGAGTCTGGAGTCCTTGAATAGCCATCTGGTAAAGGATCATTTTGCTAGGATAGAAGCACTAGTCTTGTTTAAGAAATGTGTTGGGGATGACTGACGGATTTGGAAATTACCAGAAGCCACTCAGCCAGACAGTAAACCCCCTACTCTGAATCTACACACTCAGGCCCTTAGCTGAACCTATTGTCTCTGGCCCTTATCAGAGGATCCCCACCCTACTGAGAAACTCAGTTTAATTCCCACCTACTGAAAAACCCAATTCAACCAGAAAACTCCACCTTGGCCCCCTCCTCTACCCCAGGCTGTAAGCAGCAGGTGGGTTCCAGACTCCACTGAGTCCCCCGCTCTGCAGGTTTCTCCTGAATAAACCTGTTACTGTTGAGCTGCAGCTCTTCTCTCTCTTTATTTCCTTCATTTTTTCATATCTTTTCTTACACAATGGTGCCAAAAACAGGGACAGGAAACCAGGGCTCTTAGGCTCCCTCCCTTTCTCTTTCTACCACTTCTACCTTATTTTTTATCTACCCATCTTTACTTCCTATACAAGATTTGAGATTCAGAGCACTCTCCAAGTTTGCTACAGATAAACCACAGCCGGAACACAACCCAAAATCAACCCCTCCCAGGG
>PVKS010042401.1:0-15462 GCA_004027875.1 Aplodontia rufa
ACACAGGCTGGAGTTTCTCTATCCTGGCTGCATTTCAGAATCACCTCGAGGGCCTTTGTAAAACTACAATGCAAACTAGAGCACCAATTTAGTATGCTGAAAACTGATACAAAACGAAGAGAACTGTACCACCTTGTCACTATAAACAGTATTTCAAAGTAACCAAATAACCCTAGCAGATAAAGCCAAGTTGTTCCACATTAACATGAAAATATGTAGATAATATACGGATGAAAAGAAAACAATGTAAGAGGCAAGATGGTGACCACCCCACCAGCGGTGACTCCGACACGCTCCTGAGAACCACCTCACCCTACAGGACTGCACGTGGATTCCCACGGTACAACAAAGCTCCCAGTGTGGGGGAACATTACCACCCCCCGCTCATTTATATCACTCCAAAGGAATAGCATGGTACATTAGCCAATAGAAATGAGGAAGTTTGTGGCGCCCACTTGGCCGGCCCCACACCTGGGGGAGGGGAGCTTCCCCAGAGGAGAGGAAACGGAGCAAGTTTCCTTATCAAAAACCCTAATCCAGGCGCAAAATCCCTGATCTGATTCATCTTAATTTACATGAACTTGGAATAAAGCTCTGGGAATTAATCACTCACATTAATGAATTTACAACAGTTTCTGCGAGTAGCAGTAGCCGGCTCACCATTCTGACCTTTCCCTGAGGGCGGGGCTGATTGACCAGCAAAAAACAGACTTGGGGTCTCAGCCGCCAACTTCAGAAAACCAGAATCTACCGCCCTGAGTATTGGCCATCTCCCAAAAGGGACTGTGTGGTGGTGGGATGTCCTTTTTCACCTCCAGTTGCTGCCAGTGGAGCCAGGGGAGAAGATTCGACACAAGGCTAACCTCTTCCTCCCTTGTACTCTGTGATCCTGCTATCTGAAGAAACACTCTTCAAAACGATAACTTGTTTACTATCATAATATATTGTGAGCGCTCTCTCAAAGAAAACTACTGGTCACCAGCACATCTGTTTTAGTTGAAAAGGACTAGTATCTGCACCTATAGCCTCTCAAGATCTCCCAGATTGGTCTGGCATCTTTAGCTGTCTTGACAAAATAGCTCCCCATCACAACCAAGCAAAGTCATAAGAATCTCCAGTTACACTGGAAAGAGTAACAAGGTTGAACTACAAGACACTCTCTGATTCTGAAAATGAAGAGAAGAGGAAATAACTCTCCTCCTCAACCCCACAGCTCTCCACCCAAGAAACCCACAGCTGGGTCCCTAAATGAAAACCAAATATACTGTATCAACTTACGACTAGTAATTCAAAGAGTTAAGAGATGAAATAAGGAAAGGGATCAGACAACAATTTCAAGAGATGAGAGACAACTTCTACAGAGAAATAAGGAAGCAATTCCATGAGATGAAAGACCAGCTATAAAAAGAAACAGACATTCTGAAAAGACATGTAGCACACCTATCAGGATTGAAAAACATGTTTTGCCAAATCAAATCTTCACTAGATGATACCTACACTAGAGTATACTCTACTGAAAATAGAACTTCAGCCCTTGAAGAACAAACTCATAAAATAAAGATAGGTAAACATTGTCGAACTCAAAGAAGATAAACAAGAGAACCAACTTATATTAATAATCAATACTTCCAAATAATATTTCATGAGATGAGGCATAATAATCTGATAATCACTGGCCTGGAGGAAAACTCCAAACAGCAAACAAGAGGCATCAAGAACCTTTTAAGCGAAATCATAAGGGAGAACCTCCCTCATCTTACAATAGATCTGGAATATCACATCCAAGATGCTTATAGAATACCAAATAGGCCTAATCAAATGAGAAATTCACCAAGATATATCATATACAAAATGAATAACAGAGAAATTAAAGAGAGAATTCTAAAAGCAGCTAGAGAAAAGCCCCAAAACACATTCAGAGGCAAACCAATTTGGATCACTATGGATTTTTCAGAGCAAACAATGAAGGCCAGAAGAGCTTGGAACAATATCTTTCAAGTGTTGAAAAAGAACAACTTCCACCCAAAGATAATATACCCTGCAAAACTCAGCTTCAAATGTGATGGGGAAAATTAAATACTTCAACGATAATCTCAAGCTAGCAAGACACATGAACACAAATCCTGCACTACAGAAAATTCAAAGATGTTCTCCATTCAGAAGAAAATGCCAAGAATACCCTAAATCCTTAAACAAGGATGAGTCAATAATTTGTGTATAATAATATTATACACAAATTGACTTCCAAGATGGCTCAAAACTCTAATTGTTACAAAGTCTGAGACTCAGCCTTCCATATTCTAACTTTGAATGTGAATGGACTCAATGCCCCAATTAAAAGACACAGACTGGCCCACTGGATCAAAAAACAAAATCCAACAACATGTTGCCTGCAAGAGACACATTTGACACTCAAAAATAGACACAGGCTGAAAGTGAAAGGATGGCAAAATGTTTACCAGGCTTGCAGCCCAAAACAGCAAGCTGGCATGGCGCTTCTAATTTCTGATAAAATTAATGTCCAACTAAAACTAGTCAGAAAGGACAAAGAGGGTCACTTTATCATACTAAAAGGGACAGTCCATCAAGAAGATATAATGATCATTAACATTTATGCCCCCAATTAACCCCCCCAAATATATGGAAAAAATACTTAAGGACATTAATCCCGTCATTGATCTTAACACAATAATTCTGGGGGAATTCAATATACCACTATCAACTCTAGACAAATCATTTAAAAAAAAACATCAATAACGACACCTCCAATCTGAACAACTCTATTAATCAATTGGGCTTAACAGATATCTACAGAATATTCCATCCTAAGACAGCTGAATTTATCTTCTTCTCAGTGGCTCACGGATCTTTCTCTAAAAATACACCACATCCTAGTTCACGGAGATAATCTTAACAAATATAAAAAAGTAGATATAATCTCATGTCTTCTGTCAGATCATAATGCTATGATCTTAGCAATCAACAACAAGAGAGACTAGAGATAGTATTCAAACACTTGGAAATTGAATAGTTACCTCTTAAAAAAGGATGGGTAAAAGAGGAAATGCGAGCAAAAATTAAGAAGTTCTTGGAATTGAATGAGAATGAGGAAACAACATACCAAAACCTCTGGGACAGTATGAAGGCATTCCTAAGAGGTAAATTTATAGCACTGAGTGCATACATCAAAAATCTAGAAAAAGACCAGATAAATAGCCTTATGCTTCAACTCGAACGACTACAAAAAGAGGAACAATCCAACCCAAAAAGCTAACAGAAGACAGGAAATTACAAAAATCAGACTAGAAATCAACAAAATTGAGAAAAAGACAAAACAAACTATTAACAAAACTAAGAGTTGGTTCTTTGAACAAATAAATAAGATCGACAGACCCCTTGCCAACCTCACAAAAAAGGAACAACGAAAGAAAGCAAAACAAAATCAAAGACAAAAATGCGAATATCACCACACACTCATCCAAGATCCAGATTATCAGAACCTATTTTGAAAATTTATCCTCTGCCAAGTTTGATAACCTGGAGAGTATGAACAGGTTCTTGGACATATATGACATCCCCTCTTTAACACAGCAGCACATTGAAAATCTAAACCAACCAATCACGGATAATGAAATTGAAGCAGTACTCAAAGCTCTCCCAAAGAACAGAAGCCCAGGTCCGGATGGATATATGGCAGAATTCTACCAAGCCTTCACAGAAGAACTAACACCCATCCTCTACAAGCTCTTCCAGGAAATTGACAGAGTAGGAACACTCCCAAACACTTTTTATGAAGCAAATATTACAATGATTGAAAAACCAAACAAAGACTTGTCAAGAAAAGAAAACTACAGAGCAATTTCCCTGATGAAAGTTGATGCAAAAATCCTAAATAAAATTTTAGCTAATTGGATACAAAAGTACATTAAAAAGGTAATTCATCATGATCAAATGGGCTTCATTCCAGGAAAACAAGGCTGATTCAACATACAAAAATCAATAAATGTAATTCACCACATAAACAGAATTAAAAACAAAAATCATATTATCATCTCAATTGACACAGAGAAGGCATTTGATAAAATTCAACACCACTTTATGCTCAAAACTTTGGAAAAGATAGGGATCAAGGGAAGATACTTTAACTATGTCAGATCCATTTACAACAGACCCATAGCCAACATTACCCTCATTTGAGGAAAACAAAGCATTTCCACTGAATTCAGGTACTAGACAAGGCTGTCCACTTTCCCCACTCTTGTTCAATATAGTCCTTGAAACCCTTGCCAGAGCTATCAGGCAAGACAAGGAAATCAAAGGAATTCATATAGGAAAAGAGGAAGTTAAGTTATCTCTATATGCAGATGACATGATTCTATACCTAGAAGACCCAATAACATCGGCCAGAAAACTCCTAGAGCTTATAGGTGATTTCAGCAAAGTAGCTGGCTACAAGATCAACTGCAGTAAGTCACTAGCTTTCCTTTACTCCAGCAACAAATCCGCAGAAGAAGAAATCAGGAAATTTCTCCCATTCACCAACTCCTCCAAAAAAATGAAATACTTCGGCATTAACCTTACAAAGGATGTTAAGGACCTCTTCAAAGAAAACTATCAAATACTAAAAAAAGAAATTACAGAAGACCTGAATAGATGGAAAAACATTCCATGCTCATGGTTAGGCAGAATAAATATAATAAAGATGGCCATTCTACCCAAAGCCCTATACAGATAAAATGCAATCCCCATCAAGATACCAATGGCATTCTTCACAGATAAAGAAAAAGCAGTTGTCAAGTTCATATGGAATAACAGGAGACCCAGACTAGCAAAAACATTACAGGAAGGAAGAAGTAGGGGGTATCTCAATCCCTGACCTGAAATTATACTACAGAGCTGTAGTAGCAAAAACAGCATGGTATTGGTTTCAAAACAGAACCAAAGATCAGTGAAACAGAATAGAAGATCTTGAGACAAACCCCCATATCTTTAACTATTTGGTATTTGATAAAGGGGGCAAAAGCATATTGTGGAAGAAAGATAGCCTGTTCAACAAATGGTGTTGGACAAATTGCACAGCCATATGTAGACAACTGAAGCTGGATCCTTATGTTTCACTGTGCACAAAAATTAAATCAAAATGGGTCAAAGATCTGGATATTAAGCCAACAACTTTAAACTTTCTAGAAAAAGAAGTAGGGTCAACACTACAACACATAGGAGTCGGCAGCACCTTCCTCAACAAAACTCCCAGGGCTCAATCAGTAAAGTCAAGAATAAATGAATGGGATGCAATTAAACTAAAACGTTTCTGCACAGCTAAAGATCTAGTCAAGAGCATCAAGAGAGAATCTACAGAATGGGATAAAACCTCTGCCTGCTACACCTCAGACAGAGGGCTAATATCCAGAATATACAGGGAACTAAAGAAACTAAAGTCCAAACTCACAAATAATCCAATCAATAAATGGGCTAAAGAACTCAAAAGGAATTTCTCTCCAGTGGAAGTCCAGAAAAACCATAAATATATGGGAAAATGCTCTACATCATTAGATATAAAGGGAAATGCAAATCAAAACTTCAATGAGATACCACCTCACTCCTGTTAGAGTGGCAAAAATGAAGAATACAAACAATGACAGATACTGAAGAGGCTGTGGGAAAAGAGGAACACTATTACACTGCTGGTGGGACTGCAAACTGGTTGGTTCAGTCACTGTGGAAAGCAGTGTGGAGAATCCTTAAAAAAATTAAGGATGGAACCACCTTATGACCCAGGTATCCCACTCCTGGGGATTTTCCCAAAAGAGTTAGAATCAGCATATTATACTGATATGGCTTCATCAATGCTTATAGCAGCTCAATTTACTATAGCTAGATTATGGAGCCATCCCAGATGCCCCTCACTCCACGAGTGGATACAAAAACTTTGGTATATATACACTCAATGGAATACTACTCGGCCATTAGAGAAGACGATATAATAGCTTTTGAGATCAAATGGATGGAGATGGAAAGAATTATGCTAAGTGAAGTATCCCAATCTCAGAGACTCAAGGGCCAAATGGTTTCTCTCATCTGTGGATGCTAGAATACATCAGGAAGCAGTATGTTTGATGGCAAAGCTAATAATAACTTCAAACTGTATGATTCTTATCACAGCAGGGAGATGACTCCCTAGGATACTTGGAGGCGTAGGCTGGGGGACAGAGTGGTGGGAGGCCTTTGGAAAAATCACCTAGGAGACTGGAGGATGTGAATACAGGGGAGTCATCTCAGAAGGAGATCTCTGCCCTCCACGAGATATCCATTTAACTCAGGGGTTCTTCTGGGGGAAATAGCAACATGGGGAACCCAAGCAGAGCATCGTTGACATGGCATTAGCCCTGGATAACTAAGTATATATATATTTGTTCTTGAATGTTTGAGAATGTTTCCCCCTCAACTATAACTCTATATTATCTAATAAAAAAAAAAAGAATGTCAAATAGAAAAAAAAAAAAATAAGGAAATCTCTATTTTGCAACCCTTAACGGAATAATGGTGAACAATGTAGGTTGAAGGATGAAGAATAATCCTGTAATAAAACAACTGGGCTTTACCACTTTAAAACACTGGTCAACCTTACATACTAAACATGAGACATTTGCTATATTCCTTGAGATATGATTTAATAAAAAAATACTTCATGGAACATTAGGGATGGAAGAGAAGAAGACAGGAAGAGAATGTGGGAAAATGAAAACAGTGAAAAAAGAGAGGAGGAAGATAGAGGAACAGAGGGTCAGGTGAAAGGGGGAGAGGATGGAAGGCTTAAGTGGGAAGAGGAAAGAGTAGGAAAGTGAAGCATTAATTGAAGCTGCAAGGTCAGAGAGCCCATAGAATCTTGACTCACCTAGAATTTTGACATGCTTGTTTCTGATTCGAGTTGGTCCTGAAACCCAATATGTTCTCATTCTTTAGGAATTAGGCACCCAAATTCCTTATAATAACCTTTTCATCTTTATTCCAGTTAGACAAGGTCAGTTCTGTTCCTGAACCCTCAGAATTCTGATGGTAGTCTGTTATACCAGCCCAAACAGACTAAGACAAACTTTGATGATAATTCAGAAAGTGCTATATAAACTGTTTAGATGTGTGTGCTAATAATAAACACCTCAAAGACAGGTCAAAGGCTAAGTTATGCCAATCAGCCTTGAAGAAATGATTTTACTCTTCTCCCTTCATGTCATATTGGTCTGAAAAATAAGGATTCCTGTGGCACTGTACATGAAAGTCTTTTGCAAAAAGTAGATCTCTAGGTAGAAAATATTAAGATATTTTAGGTATCAATAGCATAAGCAAGGGGCAGGAGCAGTAGCTCAGTAGCTGGAGCACTTCCCTGGCATGCGCAAGGACCCAGGTTCAAACCCCAGCACCACATACACAACTAAGTGTCAGAGAAACAAAGGCCAGATGGAAAAAATATAAAGCTCATATTGTTTCTCTCTCTCCTCCCCCACAGTCTCTTGAAAAAAATAGCATAAGCAAGATTGAAAACAGAATGCTAATGTAAAATAAACTATGCTAAGTAAGTAACTCACAAGCTTGGTTTTTCCAAACTCCTAATTGATAAGGTAATCATATGTATCAGAAAAATAATAAAACTTAATTTCTAAAAGATTGTTCTGTGATTCATTTAGTTAATTCAGACAGGTGTTGACTACGACTCATCTAAATGAGCCAGATTTTATTGCAATGTTATTAAGCTACACAGAAAAAAAAAATGAACCCAAAATGGGTATATTTGCTCATCTGAAATCTCATTACCAATTCTTATCATTAAGTACACTCATTTTCTTCTTAGCCTCATGCCAAATCTCTGCTTCTCTGACCTTGAAAGCAGGTGAAAACTACTATTCCCACTTAGGGAATACAGCTAGATACTCTCAGAATCTACAAACACGTTCACCTTCCAATTGTCAATTTAGAAAAATTAAAACAAAAGCAGCATAACCTATTTTAAAAATGATCCATCCATCTGTACATGAGCCCAGTGACAAGCTCCCTGTCTCCAGAACTGGATTCAAATCCCAGCTCCTCCATTTACTCTGGGGTATCTTTGTAGGGTTTACAGTACTTTCTCTCCCTCCCCCATTCTTTCTCTCTTTCTCCCTCCCTTCCCTTTTCCTCTTTGTTATATTGGAGAGAACAACAGCAGTTGTTTCCTAGAATTGCAAAGTGGGTTAAACTTGAGGATGCATACCAAGTACTTGGTACAATGTCAGGCACAGAGAAAATCCCTCACACACTTGCAGTCCCCGCACAAGGTGCACACTCAGGAATGTTAAGATTGTTAGATCAGGAGCGCATTGCAAGCTATGACAAGCGTATTCACACTCTGTTGTCTGAAGTGATAATTAATGGAAGGATGAAGACATGAAAGTCATTCTAGAGGAAGCAAGAACATAACTGTTGATGGTGTTTGTCCATTCCAAGAAGAGTGAGAAATCACCTTCATCCTAGAAATGGCTGTCAGGTGTCTGCACAGAAATGTCTAGAGACAATTTATACAAGCAAACACCCAATTTACCTGTTCCAGTGCTAATTCTCCCAGGAGCCATGTAAACTATAATGTGATCCCCTGCATAGACTTCATCATCAAATGAAGTTAACAGACAGACAAAATCGGGGAATCATTATGAATTATACATTATAAGTCAGTCCCCTCTCAATTTACATACCATGAATCAATCTCCTAAAAACAGAAAAGGTAAAAAATTAAACTCTGCAAAGTTCAAGATCCAGCAGGGAATGAGAACCAATCAGTATGCTAAGAATACACCGAAGACATAGTCCCCTCCCCTTCATAATCGCAGGGAGGCAGAAGCCAAAATGAACTTGAACATAATGAGCCCAGTCTTATGATAAGCTACCTACCAAGGGCTATGGAACAGAAAAGTGTCCAAACTATTTTGAGATTCAACGAAGATTTTTTAACAGGAATCTAATTTAATTGTTTCTCCTGAGTATTTGCAATAAAGTATGAATGAGCAGAATCATATCTGGAGTAAGTAAAAGAATACTAAATATTCTTCATTGTAGTACAAAAGGACACAATACAGAAACTCTCAAGTTATGCGATCCACAAAGCATGTTAAGGTAAGCTGTGGTCTTGATATCCTCAACCACAGATGCGGAGACAATATCATTTCAAATTGTGCCCTACACACACACACACACACACACTTAACCGATCTATGATATTTCTTGATTTGAATGTTCTGTACTATTGACAATTACTAGAGTCTTTACTACTTATAGTCTTTAACAAACATTGAATCACATTCAAACTTTTACTTGCAACTGTTATGAAGAGAGCCAATGTCCTTCATTTTGTCTACATACATATAGAAAGAAGACTGTACACACTTTATGTACAGTCTTATTTTTCTCTTTTAAAGTAAATCTGAATTAAAAAAACTTATTTCCCAAAGATATTTCTATTTCCTTACTTAAAAGACTTATGCTTCAATAAGAACTCCCAACCCACCCTTGTAATCCAAATCCTATTTGGTCCTGCAGTGAAGTCAAATGTGGTTTCCTGACATCAATTTGTTGCCATGGAAATAATTGAGATGTCTATGTTTCTGCATTATGACTGTACCATAGAAGCAGATGGGCAGACAAGGGGGAAAATCTTTGGAAATATCTAATAATTAGAAAAACTATCAAGTACTATTCAAATTTACATTATTATAAAAACAAGTCCAATCTACCTAAATGGCACAGTATACAATTAACTTCCACTTGCAAATTTGCTAGAGGAAAATGTTTTCAGATTATAAAAGAGAAAAGGCTCACCATATTCTTTTATTCATTTGATTATAAATCATTTTCTTATTTGTGACTCTTTTTGAACTTCAGAAAAATATATAACCAAGTTCAGAATAAATAAGTTATGACAAAAGCAAACCTTATTCCACAAAGAAATAGTGATAACAATGTTGGATGAGTTGAAGAGATAGCCTTGGACTTTCAACTTCTTTCCCGTATCCTATTGAAAATATTTTCCTTGCAAAGAACACTGAATTTGACCAAGTTATCATACAGTTAATGACTTGCAATATATCTTTGCTACAAAAGTATTTGCCAGGTCCTATATTTGCCACTCTTCTATGAACTTGTCCCAGAAAACTGGATACTTGAATGCGAAGACCAAATTCTTTCCTGTATCCTTCACAGTGCTTCACCACATGTCCTGGACTAAGCTAAATTAATAGTCACTTCTATATTTGATTATAGAGTATTTTTACCTGAAAATTTTGAAGAATTGTTTTATATTAAAATAGGTTTGGAGGGAAAAATACATATTTGAGTATATATATATATACACACACACATATATACACACATATAGATTACTAAATCATGAGATGTAAAACTGTCACTCTCCTAATTTCCATAAGTTAATGTCCTTTGGATCCTTTTACTTTACCACCTACAGTGAACCCTTTTTATCCAAACATGAAAATGTTGTTCTTCCCCATTATGGGCTAATGACACCATCTGTTTAACCACAGTACTATTAATGTTAATTCCTTAACACTCCCATATACCCTGCCCTCAAACTCCTTATACTGTCAAATGTAAAAGTAGTAGAGGTGAGGAAATCAGTCTCCCAATGTGCATACTCGACTTTATCTTACAGGGCAAGAATATGGTCTCTTAGTACTTTAGTACTCAGCCTTCCTTCCATTTCTCTTTAGTTTAATGGTGCAGACTGTCAAATAATAACAACAATAAAACCAATCACTTTCCATCTACCATTGCTAAAACTGGAGAATATGTAACTGCTATGGGAAAGACAAGGGCACAGGACCAGGAAAGGCAGGGCAGATGAAAAGTGAATCATCTGTTTAACATGGTTGTGCACACCTGTAATCTCAACTACTCGGGAGCCTGAGGCAGGAGAATCACAAGTTTGAGGGCAGCCTTAGCAACTTAGCCAGACCATATCGCAAAACAAAGTTTAAAAAATATTGGGAGACATAGCTCAGTGTTGCAGTGCCCCTGGGTTGATTCCCCAGTACTGAAAACAAACATTAATCATCTGACATTTTTTTATCCTTAAAATTAAGCCAACTTGTATATTACCTTTATTATAAAATAATAAAAACATAAAAATCTCATAGATTGTGGATACGAAGTCATATACCCAACACATATCAAAAATTCGCTACTAAAAACATAATCTGGAGGACAAACTAGATAATCTGAATCCTTACTAGAAATAACTAACTACATAAATTGTTCAAAATAAGAAACCATGCCATGTTGAAACAGATTTTAAGTGCCTTATCATGCACAGGCACACACAATGGCAATTGTGTGTGGTGAAGGATGTGATAATAACCTTGATTACTATAATCATAATACAACTTACACATGTATCAAATATCACATTGTACAACTTGAATATATACTATTTTTATTGTTCACTTCTATTTCATTAAATCTAGAGTAAATAAGAATACTATTAGAATGACAGCATTTTTAATAATTCTTTGTTTAAATATATGAAGGAATCAATTGTGCTTTTCTTATTCTTCCTTATACCCATCTCTATCACTAATATAAAGGCACACACAGAATAACAATTTTACAATAACCAATAAAAGTATTCCACTGACTATTGAAACCCACAGAATTTTGGAAATTCATGCATTTATGCTAAAATTAAATGCACATAAAAAGTTATCCCTGTACCTTGAAAAAATAGACCATTTAAAATGGGTGCTATGGATTAAAATTATTGAAAAAGTAGAAAGATTCATGAAGTGTGTTCAGATATTTGGCAATGTCTTCATCTGAAAATAAGGATAAATTTCATTTTTTCTGCATTCCAGATCAAGTTCTAATACTCAGTAAATAAAAATATCTTCTTATAATTATATTATCAAAAATGAAAATAAAGTTCAGGGTATTATGCCAAAATCTTTGCAAAGTATAACACATTCCATAGTTTTTATAAGGAAAAGCGACAGAAGGCAGGAAACGCATGGATACCAGTGCTCCTTCTTCCATCTCAACAAGCCCCATGTTGTGAATCCATTGCCAATTCTGATGACTCTAAAATGACTTACAAACCTTTGTATCAAAGCTACCACTGAAATATAAACCAACATCCCTGACAGCAACAAATAGAATCACTGGGACCAGTGAAAAAGCACAAGGTCAAAGATTGGCCCTGCCCTCTACTGATTATAAGAAGACCCAACAGTCTCCTTACCACCATTTTTTTCCTCTATGCTGGGTTTGTAGCTCAGTGATAGAGCCCTTGCCTATCATAGGCCCTGGGTTCAATCTCCAGTACAGCATAAATGAAGGAATGAATGAATGAATTCCTCTAAGTAATAAACCTTCATGAGTTATTAAGCAAACACTCTACCACTGAGCTATACCCCCCAGTCCAAAGGTTGCCAGACAGACAATAATGGTGCTTACCTATTAGAATAATGTCATTAAACTGAAAATAATAACTGTCTCTAATTAAATGGGAAAATATGCTATTATAACACATTGCTAACTGTAGATTCATTACATCATTAAGAATATTCTTTCCCTTCCAAAAGAAGGAATTTTTAGAGAAAAATATAGATGCAAATGCGGGGCTTCCTTGTCCATTTACTACTCATTGGCATAATTCAAGTGACTATAAAATTCTTCACTTTGGAGAAAACACAACTGCTGTTTCAGTACAGCTGAAGGAGAAAATCAGAAAAACTTCCCCACTGAAAACATGGCACTTCTGAAAGGAATAAGAACTGTTGAACTTTCATTTCCTACTTTTATCACTTAAGGTCAAATTGACCAAAGTTTAGTTTTACAGTTATTACATATTTATTTGGAAATTTAGAAAAACATCTCAAAATGGAGGACAGATTTAGGAACAATTAGAGGGATAAACATAAAAAATAGCATTGACTTAAAATATTGCAGTTTATGCTATCTTTAAATGAAAATGATGGAACGAAAAATGCTGCTTGAAAGAAATTGTTGAAGAATTACTCTTGAATACTAACTTTTTTTTATTTTTTGATAATGGACCAATTTATTCAAAATGCTTCTCTTCAGCACACAGACCACTGTATTGTCCGGAGTTATTAAGAAAACAATACATGTTTATACACTTGTTGTATAAATAGATATGTATAACTATCTCTAAAGAAAAGATTATTTCCCTTTCTTTTTTTATGTACATGAAATCCAGATGTCCTAAAGAAAAGCCACAATTCATCAGATGTTAGGACATTATTCAAGTACAAAGAAATAAGTAAAAGCTATAAAAAGGCTTTAAAATCACACTTAAATACATTTGTCTAACAAGTTCTCTTAGGGGGGAAACTGCATTAAAATAATTGCTTGCACATGTAATACCAATTTTATTTTACTTATTATACTTTTTTCTTTGAGAGAGAGAGTGGGGGTGGGGGGAAGAGAATCAACTTTATTTAGTTTTTCATCTGGCCTTTGTTTCTCTGACACTTAATTGTGTATGTGGTGCTGGGGTTTGAACTCGGGTCCTCACACATGCCAGGCAAGCACTCCAACCACAGAGCCACCACTCTAGCCCCTATAATAACAATTTTACAATAAAGATTGTAACTGTTTAAAAATTGGAAACAATAGATCAGAAATTTCATAAAGATAGAAACATATGATCCCGGTTAATACGAACATACACTTAATAGCTAGGAAAGCCAAACTGATTAATACTTTTTAGGACAAATTTACCTTATCCTGTGTTAAAGAGGAACAGACTACCAAACAAGACCATTTAGGGATGCTTCAAGGTCATAAGCATAATCTGGTATTTGGTTTTCAAATTGCTATTGATATGTAATTCACATTCCATAAATTCACACTTTTAAAATGTACAATTTAGGGGTCTAATTATAGTCAGACTGTACAAAAAGCACCAGTATCTGACTTTACACTATCCTAAAAGAAATGAAAGATGGTGGAGCCTGTCGACCCATGCCTAAACCCAGTAACTTGAGAAGCTAAGGCAGGAAAATTTCAAGTTCAAGGCTAACCTTGCAACTTAGCAAGACTGTCTCAAAATTAAAAATTAAGAAAGGTCCATGTTGGGAATTTGGCTCAGTACTAAAGTGCCCCTGGGTTCAATCCCCAGTACTGCAATCAATCAATCGGAAAAGATCTACTCTCAGTCTCTTTGGATTTACCTGGTCCAGACATTTCATATATAACCCGAATTGTGTGGTATATGGTCTACCATGCCTGTCTTCATCCACTTAGCATATTTTTGAGGTCTATGTGGCACCATTTTATCAATGTTTAATTACTTTATACCACAGAATAATACTGTACCTAATATTTATTTATTTGAGGGGGGACAGAAAAAGAATCAATTTTATTAATTTTTTTCATCTGAACTTTTTCTTGGACACTTAGTTGTGTATGTGGTGCTGGGGTTTGAACCTGGGTCCGTGCGCATGGCAGGCAAGTACTCCAACCACTGAGCAAATACTCCAGCCCCTAACATTTATTTTCAAAGAGAATTTAGGAGATCTTTCTGTTTCATAATATCAGGACCCCATGAAAATATTTTTCAAGAAGTGGAAATAGAATGAGCAAAACAGTACCCTAAAATAGTTGGTGGAAAACTCAATAGAAGAATCTAGAGCAGCACCCTCAATAGAAATAAATCCATGTGTATTATAAATTTTTAGTCACCATGTTTTAGAAAGAAAAAACACATGAAATTTTATAAGTACTTTATATAACCCAAATATTACTTCAACAAACATACCAATAACAAATTATAGATATTTTTTCTCATTATTATATCCATTATGAAACTTCTTTTTATTTCAGATTATAATTGAGACCAGCCACATTTTAATGGCACAGAAGGTGCATGTGTGTAGTTGCTACCATTTGGATAATATAGATGTAGAGAGCAGAGTAACAAGAGTGAGACATCGGAGACAGATGGGAATGGTTAGAAAAGATGTGGGGCATGGCTCAGTGGCAGAGCACTTGCCCAGCATGCACAAAGCCCTGTGTTCAATCCACAGAACTGCAATAAAGTAAAAATAAAATGTTTTTAAAAAGGGAATATGACAATGGAAAGAGATTAGAGAATGGAAGACTGTAGGGTAATACAATGGGCAAATTTTACTTTAAACATCTTTTGAATCTGACATCCATACAGGTATCACAATGGAAGATACATGGTAAATTAATTGACTGGTTACCAAGGGGACAATAAAGAAAGAAACAATATATGTCTGTCCTCAATAAACACAAGATGAAGAGTAAGTTAGAAGGTGATGTGCCCCCTTAGAAGTTCAATTCAATGCAGATAAGGTGATACAGAAAGGGTTTAGAAGTAGAATTTATCCAGACCAGAATTCAGCATTGTCCTTCTAAGCTTGTCCTACACACACACACACA
>PVKS010042402.1:0-15459 GCA_004027875.1 Aplodontia rufa
GCCATAACCACTGAGCCACCACTCTAGCTCTGAGATTTAACTTTTAAAATTTTATAAATACTTCCTTATTGTCATAACCCCTTTGCTGTGTAAGAATGAGTAAGCTTTAGATCTTAGTTTATTTTTGTATGACCAAAATGTCTTAGGTGCATTTTTTAAAACAACGTGGCTTTACTTCCCTGAAAGTAGCAGTCATTTATAAAATAATGCATCTCTCTCTCTCTTTCAGAGAAAAAAGCTGAATTATTTTTTCAAAGATAACAATCTCAAAAATTGTGGATACAGGTAAGAGCTCCTAGCAAACAAACAAAACCTCCTAAAATCACTGGAATAGTTGTTATCACAAATGTGAGCAGAATTTACACATCTTAATGTACAAAACTTTTCGGCTCTTTATGTAAATCCTACGTATTCTAATTTTATACACAGTTATGATGATTTTATTATCTCTTATTTAAGTCATAGAACATTAAGGGAAGTAAATTATCAGTGCAGAAAAAGTGGTAGAGGAAGTCACAGCAACAAAATGGATGTTAGAAAGCCTGATGGCACAGAAGAGGCAGAAAGTCTTCAAGAGGCAGGTGTTAAGCACTGAAGGTCATTGAGGGCCTCTGTGTCCAGGGCAAACAACTAGGGTACCCACTTAGGCTCCACTATGCAGCTGCACAAAGACTTGTCTGCAATGTCAAATCCAAAACTCATTTTTTGTTGTTTGTTTTAAAGAGAGAGGGAGAGCGTGAGAGAGAGAAAGAGAGAATACATTTTATTATTTTTTTTCATCTGGCTTTTGTTTCTCTGACACCTCATTGCATATATGGTACTGAGGTTTGAACCCAGGTCCTTGCCCATGGCAGGCATATGCTGCAACTACTGAGCCACCACTCCAGCCTCAATTCTCAGGGCTTTTTTTTTTTTTTTTAATTATTATTATTTTGTTTGCTTTCAAATTCCATCTGGTAGCAAAGACTAATTTCACTTATACTGGTTTGTCAACAAATCTGATCTGAACTGATGTGAGGCTGCCTGTGGACTTCATTCTAATTTGTGGGGATTCCTTTTGCTGTAGAGATAATGTGTTAATTACAGGCCCTGTTGCAGGTGTGATGAATATATGGTCTAAGCACCATATTATCTTTGTGGGAATCAAGAAAATATGATCACAAGCATGTTGGATAGGAGTTCTGTGTACCAATGCAGTATAGTCATGAGTGCCCATAACATGAATATGGTTTAGAAGATACGTGTGGAAAATGTTTTGAAAGTGATGCATTTTAAAAGTGCTCATTAAAAAGAAGAGAAATGTTTAGTTCATTTGGAAAGTCAACAAATGTTTATAGTACTCTTTGGAGATTATGAGTGTGTTTGTGTGTGTGTGTGTGTGTGTGTGTGTGTGTGTGTGTGAATTATATTTGAAGCCTGGTGGATATACATTTGCTTTTGCCCTGCCAAAAGATGAGTTTCTACACTGTGGTCTGGAAAATTATCTGTAAGGTTATTGAAGGTACCTGAGTGAGGTAGCTACTGGGAGACTGAATTTACATTTTAAATGTTCCAAATTTGTAATAGAAGTTTTATTTTATTTTCCTCTCCTTAAGGATTCTACTTGTCAATGAAGAAAAAAGTTTGGGTGCCAAATAAAGGAAGCAGAGTTAGTGTTTGCAAAACCAATGAGTGTATCCATGGGGAATTGTTAAAGAGCTGAAGAGTTAGTCTAGCTTGTAAACCTAGACACACACACACACACACACACACACACCCCACACCAAAGATGAAAAATGAAACCAAAACAAAGCAAAACAAAAACCCAACTTTAGATATTAGGAATAGAAATTTTAAGAATCTGGCTAAGTTCCAATAGGAGTAAAGAATTCAGAAACACACAGAATTCAGAATGGTTAATAAAATAATACTGTGTTAAATTTTCTCTGCTACAAAATAATATAGGTTCATAGTTGCAAACTCAGACCTTATAGAAATATACTAACTGAAGTAATGAAAATAACTCAGTTTATACTGGCTTCCTTTCTCCCATAAAAATACTGTTAAAATGTTGGCTTAGATTTTTCTAGCTGTTACCTTTTTCACGAGTTAATTTATGCTACACATGAGCGCAACTTGCCTGTATTCTCCCACTTGAAAACTAAACATCTTGCTCTCCATCCAAGCAGGAAGTTAATGGCCCTGCGCTATTTTTTTCCATCGTGAGACAGGATTCCATTTTATAGTCATACTATCATTTAAAATATAAGTTTTGTTGAAGTTTTCCTTTTCTTTCCTGTTACTATTATTTCACTTCAACTCTCACCTGCGTTCTTGCTCAGACACAAGTAGGATCTAGATGTGATTAGAAACAGGTATAAACAATGGGCTAAGTGCTGTTTTCAAACGGTAAATGGTAACTTTGCAGTTCTCTGGAATAAGCATGATCATCTCAGAGATAAAACAAATGCTGTCTCTTGCTTTTTAAAGAACATTCAGGTGTTGGTAGGATGTGAATCAATAGCTCTCAGATTCAAAATTTAAATTTCCCTCAATTAGGCAGAAGCATTTACATTTCCAGAGGAAATAAACCTTGTCATAAAAGTAAACTTCCACATTTAGAGTTTGAAACAGATTACCTATGGTCCTGTTGAGAAAGCAGTGTTTTATCTACATAGCTTATCAGTTATTCAAAAACTCACAGATAAGACAAAGAGATATTCAGATGACCCCAGTCCAGGGAAATAAGAGGATATGATTGGATCACTTACACCACAAATCAGGGCAACAGCTACCTGTCTGATCTGTAATTTTGTCTCATCTTTTTTAGTCCATCCGTGGCTGTCTCCCTGCATTATGTTCCACCCTACTGTATGGAATTTCATAACCTTTTCCTTTTGCAGGAGCAAGGACAGTAATTAAGATGAACACCTGACAAATAACTCTGGTCCATCTTACAAAACTACTACAAATTACCTATGTGAGTGCTCCTATTCCACCTCTCTTTGCCTCAAAGAAGCAACCAATGCCCTCAATTTATAATGAACATTTCTTTATTTACAAGCAAATTATGAGCAAATGTTCATGCTCCTAAATAACATATCATTAAGTTTTGAGCTGTGCAAAAAAGCATATCTGATTATAATCTTCTGTGACTTTTTTTTACTCAAGAGTAATTTATGCAACTGAACAGAGCAGAACGGTTACTACCTTGTGTTCACTGTAATAGAATATTTCATTATCTGAATATAACAAAATGTATTTCTCTTTCTTGAAGTTCTAGTACTTAAAATTTTTCATTATGATTTCTTCCTTGATTCATTGCTTATTTTGAAGTCTTTTTTTTATTTTGAGGTCTTTAAAAATCCCTAGTTAAATAGTCTTTATAAATATACTGTCATTTAAAATTTAAGCCAATTTTAAATTTAAATCTTTTTTCTTTTTGGTACTGGCGATTGAATCCAGGGACACAACCACTGAGACACATCCCCAGGCCTCTTTTTAAATTTATTTTATTTTGAGACAAGGTCTTGCTAAGTAGCTTAGAGCCTCACTAAATTGCTAAAGCTGGCTTTGAACTTGGCAATCTTTCTACCTCAGCCTCCTGAGTCACTGGGATTACAGGTGTGCGCCACCACTCCCAGCCTTTAAACTGAAATCTCAAAAAAAAAATTAGTCTGCTATTGATTTCTAACTCTATCACCTTGTAAATAGAGATGAAATGAAAGTCAGTGAACAACTGCCTATGGGCCAGACGCCTACCACCTGGTTTTCCATAGCTGGCACACTCAGAATGGTTGGCACATTTTAAATAGAATGAGAAACAAAAAAGAAGTATAATACTTGAAGGTATGTAGGAATTATATAAAATTCAAATTTTCATGTCCCAGCAAAGTTTATTGGACCCCAGCCATGGTTGCTTATGTATTGCCTGTGACTGCTTCAGAGCTATGTATAGAGTGGCAGGGTTGAGGGTTATAGCACACTACTGACCTGCAAAGCTAAAATATTTACTGTTTGGCCCTTTACAGAAAATGTTTCTCAATCCTGGGTCCAGATCACATAAGTTCTTTGAAATATGTTAAAGTATGCTGGTTGTATAAATATTTCTCATGGGTTTGATGAAAATGGTGATTCTGTAATGACTGTATGCCGTATCTACACATATACATAAACATGTGTGTACATATATACAAGCATACAGATGAATGTGGAGAGAGATCAATAACATTAATAGTTGAGTTTGAAATAGACTCACGTTTATGCTGGATTTACCAATTGCAGATTTTGTCTTTATATGGTAACTTTCTTCACAATAATTCTTTTTTATCTTAAGTTCATTAAGTGTAAAATCAAAATAGCTATACCACCCTTCTTTCCATCACCATATAACTGAGGTATCTTATGTTTTCCACATCCTTTTGTTTTCAAATATCATGTTACACTATTTATACATTTGAATGTTTTCTCCCTCAGTAATTCTTTATAATCTTTTTATTCCCTCCCCCATATTTATTTTCTTGATTTTTTTTTCTGGTTGTTTTTATTTTTGCACAAGGGGGAAAGGAGGATTGACTGTTTTACATTTCTTTTTGGTGCTGGGGATCTAACCCAGGACAGGCACACACTCTACCACTGAGCTACTGTTAATGTTTCTTTAGTTTTTATTCCCTCTGACCCCCGCCATAGGTTTGGATTTCTATGTACTGTTTCTATTCTTTTAGAGTCTTTAGGATAATGTACAGCATAATGTTCAAAATTATGTTCTTTGGAGCCAAGCTGCTGGAATTCACGTCCCAAATTCATCATACGTTAACTACATGATTTATGGTATGAGCATGTGTGTGCCTACGTGTTTTAACCTAAGAAGTGGAGTTCATTAGGAGATTATTGTGAGAATTTAAAAGAGTTAGGGCTGGAGCAGTGGCTCAGCGGTTATGGCGCTTGCCTGGCATGCATGAGGACCCGAGTTCGAACCCCAGCACCACGTACACAACTGAGTGTTGTAGCAATGAAGGCCACATGAAAAACTGAATAAAATTGTTTCTCTCCCCCCCCCCACTGTCCCTCTTTCTTTAAAAAAAAAATAAAACAGTTAATATTTAGACATTACAAGTACGTTATGGGTAGTTTCATTTGAAATTTTGTTGTGCCTAGGACATTTGAAATCAGTGTCTTTGTCTCCTTGAAACAATACAAAATTCTCAAAAGCATTGTTTAACTCTCACTATCCTCCTCCTGATTTGTATGTTATTGTTTTTAAAAAACTCCACAGTTTATGTTATGTATTATTATTTTATACAAATTAGATTAAATTAACCCAACTATTTATTGATTTTTTTTTCCAGGCTATTTTCCCTTGCATCCCAGGATTTCCTGCTGGGTCACTTTCCTGCCTCTGAAAATATGAGTGTATTTTTTTCTTTCTTAAAATGTAATTTTTTTTAAGAGAGTGTGGGAGAAATAAAATCGATTTTATTTATTTTTACATTTTCCCCCACTTTTCCTCACCGAATTGTGTATGTGACACTGGGGATGGAGCCCAGGCACTCATGCAAGCCAGGTAAGTGCTTTACCACTGAGCCACTGTTCCAGTCCTGCAAGTGTGTTTTTGAAGTTCGTATAGTGAAAGTGACAAAAAGGACAGATTTGCTTATCTAAAAATGCCTTCATTCCATTTTTGTTCTAGAAATATAACTTCCTGGGTGCCTTTTGTTCTAGAACTTTTTATAGGTTAACAGTTATTTTCATTGCACATCTATATTCTGGTTGCCATTAGTATTGCTGAGAATTCCTCACTTGGTTTTCCTGTGTAGATAGCTTTGCTTTCCTTTCTTTTAAGATTGCCTTTGTTTTGGCTTTTGGCAGTTCCTCTGTAGTGTATATTGGTTTGCTTTTGTTCTTACTGTCTTATGTAATGGCTGAACGCATTGCGCCTCCTCTTCCTGATTTTTCTAGGTATCCTCTATGATACATGTATATGCCGGCCCTTCTTCTTTGTAGAGTCATATCTTATGTTAATCTTAGAGTTTTACCAGCCAGTATCTCTTTACCTCTTACCTCTATTGCATTCTTTCTAGTGTCTCATTCTAGGGTTCTGAGTTGCTATTTATCATAACATATCTACCACATCTCTGAATCTTAATTTTCCATCTTTTTCCCCCCTGCTCTGTGCTGTATGCTGGATAATTTTTCCAAATCTAACTTGCATCGTTCTTTTCGACTATATTTAATGTAGTCTAACTCATGCACTCAACTCACCCATGGAGTGTCAAATGTCAACAATTATTGCTTTTTCTTTCCAAGAGTTCTGCTGGAAAGATCAGTAGAGTAGAGGGAACAAAACAGGGAGACAGAGGAGAGGAGGGAAAGAATACTGGGGACTGAATTAAAACAAATTATATTCTATGCTTTTATAATTATGTTGAAATGAATCCTACTGTCATGGATAACTAAAAAGAACCAATAAAAAAAAGTTCTGCTAGATTCTTTTTTCATGTATGCCTATTTATTTTCATCAGATTTTTATTTATGATTTTATTTTTATTTATTTTAGTTCCTAGATTATGGTTAATTAGATATTTTGCTCCATAAATCTAATTATCTTTGTTTATTCTGCTGAAACTCTTGATGACTAATTTTCTTATGTCTTGTGATCTTTGATAATGAATTCCATTTGGTTGATGTTAATTCATGGGAAATTCTAAGATGGTAACTTGAATTTATTTTTTCCAGAGACAATTTGTGTATAGCACATTGCATTTTCTTTTCTTTGTGGCAAATTAACTCTTGATTATTAAAAAAATGAAATACAAATGGTTTCATCCATTGTAAGCAGTGCTGTATATTCATTTATTTATTTTTGACTAGTAAAGTTTCTCTAAGTGGAATAGAAGAACCCTTTTTGTTAGTCATATTTCACTTTCTATCATGCATGGTTCACAATTTTCACACATTTCTGTTCATATGGTATATAACAAAAAATTTTGAAGCTTTAGCTTTAAAGCATTCGAAGGCTAATAAAACTGAGTTTGTTAACTCAAGTGAATGTAAAGAACCATAACAAACAAGAAATGTAAACATCAATTACAAAGTAAGAAACAAACCCAAGCACCTTCTGAAGTGAGAGCAAATATAATAATCCAAAAAATTTGGTTTGTTCTTTCAAATGAAAAATAATAATGATGATGGCAGCCAAAGAGAAATTGCTTATCTACCAAGTTGTACAATTTAGATTGGCTCACAATAATAATAATACACTACAGTTTACCTTTACTTACAGGTTGGTTTTGCATTGTATGTCTTTAAGACTGTGAACCCTTAAATGATGTTGAGACATCTGATTGCAGGTAGGAGTAAAGAGGAATGTTTGAAGAATATATCTGACCTTTGGGGAGTTTCTAAACTCCACAAATGTAATTCTGCCGTTACTGTTTCTCCACATTAAATCATCTGCTTTTTATATTATTTCATTTTTTATGGCTTTTAAAATTTTATGGGGTGTTACATGATGTTTTGATACATATGTACATTATGAAATAATCAAATCAGGGTATTTAGCATATTTATCACCTCATTCATCATTTTTTTGTGGGGAGAAGATTCAAAATCCTTTCTTCTAGCTCTTTTAAAATATTGAATACCATTTTCTGTGTGTGGCCTTTACACTCTGCTGTAGGTTCTGTATGTTCCTTAATTTCTGCTACTGTGATGCACATTTTGGATGCTGCTTTCCATGTCCTGTGTCTGTCTCCATTTTGTTCCACAAAATTTTTGTCCCACCTGTCAACATTAACAAATGAGATCTTTTGGAGGGGAAAAACTTGTATACATGATGATGCTATAAGCAGGTAAGCTTAGCATGTATTTTTAGCAAAAGCATAAACCAGGTAATAATAGTATCAATAACTTTTTAAGTGCTTAAATGGAGACAAGGCATATTCACTAAACTTGAAGTGATCGCTAATATTTCTTTATCTGAAATTCTGTCTGAAAACAAACAAGATGAAATTTAATAAGGATTAAAGGGGACTATTAAGCTTTAAACACAGAATGTTAGAGACATAAACGATGTAAGGTGGAAGATAGAGATTCATTTTAGTTGGGCGTTCTATTAGACGCTAGGTATCATGTTTGCTAAAAGAAAAACCTAGTACAGGTTTAGGATGCTTTACTGGAAGAGCTGCTTGGATCAAAGGGACCAGTGATCACTTCCTGACTCAGTTATCTGCCCGATGAATTTGAATGCAGTGTTGTGTTCGGAGTGTACAATTTGATGGCAGGGGGTGGGGAGAAGATAAAACAAAGCACATCCAAAGCAGGGTAAGGTGTGTATCTGAGGGCTCACTATGCCATTTGAGGAAGGTGAAAGGAAAAACAATTTTGAAGAAAAGTATTAGATCTTCCAGGTAGTATTTAGTAGTTTGTCCCACTCTTTCAAGACTTGCAATGCCTACAAGGATTAAGAATAATTCTGGGTGAATTCCAAGAGTAGAACCAGGACCAGTGATATTATAAGTTTATTTGTGTTCATCAATCAAATCATACAGGCTTTAGAATAAGCAGACCCGAATTTTAATTCTGACGTCAGAATTGGCTTTGACAAAAAAGAAGGAAATTCCTGACCTTCATTTCCCTAATGTGCTAAATAGATATAATAAGGCCTATTTTGTTTTAAGGGTTAGAGTTAATGTATGTAAATTGCTTAGCTCCTGGCATAGAGGTAAGTATTTAACGGATAATCATGGTTATACTTAACAATGTAAAAAAAAAATAGAAATTTCCAACTCTGGAAATGTTCAAGTGGATGGTCACCTGGTGGAAATAGGGGAGAGGATTCCCTGCTAAGGTACAAACTCGACCTGACCATACACATGCGATCTATTGCAAAGTTCATTGCTAAGGTGGCCTGATATCTCAGTCCCCCCTGACTGTGCTTTCACGTGCTTCACAAAGCAGGCGGGTCCACTCTATTTTAACCTAATTTAATTTCTAATCTTTCGCTGATTTCTTGAAGTCAGTTGACTTGGAAGTTAGAACACCAGGGCATGTGGGGGCGTAGCTATGACAACGAAGATGTTTTCACACTAAGAAGTACAATGTTCACAAGACTTCTCATTTTGTGGTTCTATCTCAGGGAGGAAGAGAAGTTTATAAAGGTTGGTTAAGGTACGAGAGGCAAAAAGTGAAAAAAGTCTCCGCTACTTCAAACTACATCAGACTTTTGGCAGGAGCTACAAGGAAAAGTGGATTTGGAGGCAACCTTGCGGGTCTGGGCTTGCTGGCTGGAGCGCAGGATCCGCAGTTTGGAGATCTTAGGAACCATTGGAGAACCTTGGGTACCACGGGTTTACTGCTTGGCTTAGGGAGACAGAAAAAAAACAGGGGGAAGGAAGAGGGCCAGAGAAGGAAGACAAAAGGCTATCTGGTCACTGGGTGAGGCAGTTTACTGCCACAGGACAGTGGCCACGACCTGTGCAGTCGCACAGGGGACGCTGCAAACGAAGCGCTCCCTCCGCCCAGGCCATCCACTCTTGCCCAGGTCGAACCTCTCCCCAAGCTCTATTGCCCAGCGTATCTCCTAGCTGCCAGTCAGTCTTGCTGGGGCACTTCTGGAAACCCGCCTGCGGCTCGGAACCTGGGTCTGACTTTGATCGCCGCCTTGATAATTTGGCGCGGCGCCCCGCCTCCTTTCCTCGGGCCTCACTGGCCGCTTAGCCTCTAGCTCAGAGGTGGACCGGAGACTCCGCACCTCGGCGGCACTCAAGACCCGGAGAGCGGAGCCATCTCCCGGCCGCGCGGCGCGCACTCGCCCGCTCGCTCCTCGCGCGGGCACTGGGCATGCGCGGCGCGGCTGGCTTTGGCTGCGAGCGGACGGGCAGCTCCAGACTTCACTGGCAGCTGCGAGCGAGGCGGTCTCGCCCGGCGCTAGGCGGGCGCTGTGCTCGCTCGGGAGAGCCCTTCTTTTCTGCTGGGCGCGGAGGGCAGATCTGTGGCTCGCCAGGGGATCGGGAGGGCGCACTCCTGGTTGGGGTCTCTCCGGTCTCCTCCTCCCACCTGGTGTGGGTCCTTGGAGCCTCGGGGGAGAGCAGTGGCACCGAGGGCGGATCCGAGGTAAGTGCCCCTCAGCAAAAGGCGCCCGCCGGGGGGGTCTGGCGGCTTTGATGACTCCTCGATTTTAAAAACCCGCCTTTGTGTGCTTGGATCCGAGCGGTGCCAGGCGCGGTGTCCGCCTTCATTCACTTTGACTGCTTTCAACTGGTGTTGGCAGCCAGGTGTGCGCGGGCGCTGCCTCCGGAGCGCGTCCGCGCGCCTGTTTTTGGCTCGCCGCGAAGCCGGTGCCCACCCGCGCCCCCCGCTCCGGCCCAGCGCCCCACGCTCTCGACCCGCCGCCCGCGGCTGCCCGGCTTCGGAGGACTGGGCAGGCACCTTCAGTGTCTGCTGGAGGACTCCTCGAAACCTGGGCTTCCGCAGATATACCTGCGCTTCTCTGCGCCTCAGGTCAGCTAGCGACCGAGTATTCTCATCACAGCTTATTATCTTAGGCTGCGGGCTTTCAAAGCTCCTCTTCCCCACCCCAAGATGGGATGGTCTTTTCAAAGTGATCGGTGAGGATGGCGTCACACCCTTTCACTTTTAGATCTCATTGTTTTTGAGTGGTTGTCTCTTAATTGTTGACTTTCCTTTCTCACCTGGCTCCACTTCACTTGCACCATTTTAGTTTTGGGAAGAAGGCCTTTCTCCTGTCGTTGTCAGTTAAGGCGTTTGGAGTGGATTTCCCTACCCATGAGGACCCTGCTCTGTCTCTTTACTCTCACAACCACCTGTATGCAGAATCTTTGCACCTATTGTTTGCATGCCCTGTTTCTCAAATCCTTCTTTTCCCATAGTACTCATATTAGGACTTCTGGATTCTCGCCTTGGTATTAGGATTTGAAATCCCTAGGTAGACATCTAGAGTGGTAAAGCGTTAGGAATTGGAATCTTCCTTTACTGAATATGTTTCAGTGAAGTGTATGATTGCTTTTCTTTTTGCCTGTGATTTTTAAGTGGAGTAGGTAAAATAGCTAATATCTTAGGATGAGTTCAGATAAAACTTGGTTTCACGTGTGTGAATAGTTTGATTTTTTTTTTTTTTTTTTTTTTTGGATTTGCCATCTCCGGAAGATAGGATTCCTGGAAGGCTTCTTTATGTTAAATAAACCCAGAAAGCTCAAAGAATGTGTGCTGTGTATTACTTCTCATTTATATCTATTGGAAGGATGCCATTCTGTAGCTCCGTGGGTTTTGGAAAGTGTGTATGAATGTGGGTTATGTGGTAGTGAGTATATTGAAATTAAAATAATTGTTATCCTCTCTCACTACTGGAGGTTTTCTATTTGGCATTGGAGCTTTCTGAACATATTGCTGTAGTTCTTAAGCTGCTGGTGTGGAAAAAAAATTTTTTTTGTAATGGGTTCACATTTAAAATTTGAAAGTTAAAACACTATCGTCTTGCCACATAATAGAATATATCACAAATGTATTCATAGAATAACTTTAGTGCAGAATACACAGATTAAATAAGTCTGTAAAATTTTACAAATCATTCACTTCCCAGGAGGAAAAGAAAAAAAATTGTGTTTAATATCTATTCTGAGAAAATCATAGCTCATAATACTTGGTGCTTTCACTCTGTAATTTATTTTTACTTCCCCAATATCACTGAATGCCTTATATAGTAGATTTTAGCCTCTTATTAATAGTGGGGAGTACTTTAAGTGCAGTTGTATTTAAGATGATGCTTCTTTTGTTCCCTGGTGTTTAATTTTGAACATTTTGTGATTGAAGACTATTTCATTTTTATCTCTAGCTTTTTTCTCTTTTCAAGTTTTTAATCTGTGCTGACTCTTTTGAGGCATCAGTACTTTTTCTGTTATGACATGGGCTTGCTACTCTCTGCTTTTACTGTTCTTCTTTGATCCATTTCAAACCTAGTCTTTTTATTTTCTTAATGTTATACTTCACACAGTCTCCCCACTGCTTTTATTTCCCCGTCTCCTCTTCTCTTTGTTTAACTGTTTCAATTCTGTAGCAGCTCACTTCAGTTAGGGTGAATAAGAAAACATAGTATCCAGAAGAGTACATCGTACTTTCAGGAAAAAAAAAAGTTCTTTTTCCTTGAAGTATTAGTGGATTCAGTATTTTAGCATTAATATGACTTATTTAATATTTAGGTTAGTTTTTCTGAGTCATATTAAACATATCTGGTAGGTATTTGGATCAGCACAAAACAACCTAAGTTAATGATAGGTTACTTTCAGACATCTGCAGAGGTATGTAGGGGGAAAAGTGGAACTTTAAAGTACTCTGGATATAGTACACCCCTGCTGGGAATTACTGCATGAAATGGTTTGCAGCTGTTAGTGATTGAAAACACTTTCTTGAGAAAAATTCTGCAGTGGAGCAGTTGCAAACATGTTAAGTTGAGTATGTGCAAGAAAGTGGAAGTTTCTTCAGTGCTGCAATAAAATCTCTTCAGTGTTTGCAGACACATTGCTAAATGGGATCAAAAAAATTACTTTTTTTTTTTAGAAATTTTATAGAAAAAGTGCAGAAGTAGTGCAATAACTTCTTATATAAGCTCACACCAGTTTCCCCTCATTAATACCATTCATTGGTACTTATTACAATTAATGAACCAGTATAAGCTTGTTATTACTAATTAAAATTCATACTTTATATTTTCTTAGGGGGGTGTGTATGTGTTTTGGAGTTTGGACCCAAGGACTCCTGAATGTTAGGCAGGTGCTCTACTGTGGAGTATGCCCCCAGCAACTCCTTAGTTTTTATCTACCGTCTTGTTTTCCGTTGCAGGATCCTGTTGTCCAGGATTCCACAGTACATTTACACGTGTTTTAGATGTCTCTTGTTGGTTCTGGTTTCTCAGCTTTTTCTTGTTTTTGATGACAATGACAATTTTGAGGCATATTGGTCAGGTATTTTGTAGAATGCTTCTTTGGAAATTTGTCTAATGGTTTTCTCATGATTAGACTGTGACTGTGGGTTTTGGGAAGGGAAAATGACAGAGGTAAAGTGCCGTTTTTCTCATATCATATTCGCCGGTACGTACTGTTAGTGTGATTTACGTAGTTGGTACTCATCTTGATCACTTGGCTGAGATGGTAGTTGTAGGGTTTATCCACTGTGAAATCCCTCATTTCTTCCTGCTTTCCAACCTGCACTCTGGGAAGGAAGTCTCCATGTACAGGCCAGACAGAAAGACGGGGGAGTTATGCTCCTGCCCCGCCCCTAGCCTCGTGAATGGAGTGTTTATGTACCTTGTTTGGAATTCTTCTTTATGGGAAAGTTTGCTCTTTTCCTCCACTTTATTTACTCATCCTTTATTCATATTGGTCATCATTTACTTACATTATCATGGATGTATATTTTATACTTTGGATTATAATCCAGTCCTATTTTATTTTGTTGCTCAAATTCTTACACTTTGGCTCCTGTGTCCCTTTGACATTCCACCATCAATTTGAATTTTTTTCTTTTTGGAAGCATTTCTTTCTGGTGCTATAAGATAGCTCAGGGTCATCTTGTATGGCTCCTGTACCAGTCCAAAAACCAGCCATTTATCCAAGGAATCTGATTCCTTTGGTTGGGAAATCATAATGGAAACCAAGTTTGGGTACTAGGTATACTTGTTACTACTAGGATGTCACTGCTTCCGGGATTTTTCATGTGAAAAAAGTAGGGAGTGTATGTGCATATGTAAACTTAGGAATATGAACATGGCTATACACATTTCTAAACAGTGTACATATACATTTTGGTGTGACCGTGTACCATATTAAGCTAAATATGAATTCATACTCACTTTTTTACTATAATCCATTACACTATGCAACACTCTAATCTTCATATCTGTTTATCTGTAAACACACTCCAACAGTGGGAAGAAACCTGGCTCCCACTATCTGCTTAATTGTTCATTTCTATTATACGAGTATAGCAGTATTGGAATTGTTAACCTGTACTCTCATGGGAAGCAACTTTTATCAACTGGAGTCCAGTGCTTATGTGTAGTTCCTTTTGCATTTATTTATCTATTTATTTATACTTGGAAATAATGTATCCATCTTTACTCATTTCCAAAGTTATTTAAGCAGCCATTTCTTGTGTCCACTTTAGTGAGATTGCTTTATGCATTTCACAGTCTTTTGTCACAATCTGGATTCTATCTTGGAATCCTGCGACATTCTAATGATTTTCTTATATTTGCATACACTAAGGTTCACTCTTTGTCCTACAAAGTTCTGTGTGTTTCGATAGCTCTATCTTTGTAATATCACAGTATCATAAGAATAATTCTAACACATTAACATTCTCTGTGCTTCACCTGTCACCCCTCCCATGGCAGTCACCGATCTTTTTGCTGTCTCTTTAGTTTTATGTTTTCCAGAAGTCATATAATTAGATCATGCAGCCTTGCCAGACTGGCTTCTTTTACTTAGCAATGTATATTTAAGGTTAATCCATGCCTTTTGTAGTTTGATAGCTCATTTCTTTTTATTACTTAACAGTATCACACTGAGTCTTGGTGGCCTCCAGGTTTTGGCAACAATGAATAAAGATGTTATGAGCATTCATGTGCAGATTTTTGGGTAAACACAAGTTTTCAAATTCATTGGGACTATGATTGCCAGATCGTATGGTGAGATTATGGTTAGCATTGCAAGAAATTGCCAGACCGTTTTCCAAAATGACTGTGCCATTTCACCTTCACACCAGCAATGCATGAGAATTCCTGTTACATCCTTGATAGTATTTGATTTTTGTCAATTTGGGGGGTTTTAGTCATTCTTGTACGTATATAGTAACTCTCATTGTTGCTTTAATTTGCCATTCCCTAATTGACATATGATGTTAACATCTTTACACATGCTATTTTCTATCTGTATGTGTTTTGTGGTGAGGTGTCTGTGCAGATCTTTTGCTTACTTTTTTTTTTAAGAGAGAATCAATTTTATTTAGTTTTCCATGTGGTTTTCATTGCTCCAACACTTCGTTGTGCATGTGGTGTTGGAGTTTGAACCCGGGTACTTGCACATGCCAGGCAAGTGCCCTTACCACTGAGCCCCTGCTCCAGCCCATTTTGCTTACTTTTTAATGGGGTTGTTTGTTCTCTTTTTGTTGAGTTTCAAGAGTTTTAAAAATTAAATGTTTTTTTTTTCTTTTGTGGTTTCAGAGACTGAATGTAGGGCCTCATGCATTATCACGAGATTTTAAAAAATATATTTTGTATATAAGCACATTCTTAAGATATGTACTTTGCAAATATTTTCTCCCAGATTGGCTTTTTATTTTCTTAACAGTGTCACTGTCAAAATAGATGTTTTTAATGTTGATAAGGCAAGCTTTATCAGTTTCATCATGATTTGGTGTCATGTTTAAGAACTCTCTGCTAAGCCCAAAGTCACCTATATTTTATAC
>PVKS010042403.1:0-15445 GCA_004027875.1 Aplodontia rufa
GTGACTTGGAAGCCTGAGGCGGGAAGGAATATAGGAATATATTCTGAACGACACCTTTAGCCCTTAAATAGTGAATATCAAGGATCCATTGGCGTTACGGTGGCCAGTCATGTAGACCATCCCTGTCCTCTGGAGAAGGAGGTAGATATTTGGCAAACATTCATACATATACTCAAATAAAAGGATTCAGAAGTTTCTTGAGAAGGAACTCACACAATCACTTGGTCCCTCCGGGTTCTAAACTGAAGGCCAACCATAGAGTTGTACAGTGTCCTTCAGCTGTGTCTTCTACCCTCACCTCCTGTCTGGGTGCAGGAGAGAGCAATATGCAAGAAACCCTGAAAAAGCAGTTTTCCTGAGGTCCCCGAGACACACAGCAAGTCCTGCTTTGGTGCCATCGAGTTTCCTCCTTCAACGCTGAGCGAGGCAGGTGGCTCCTGTAGCCTTGGATGACTTGAGATGTGTTGGGGGCTGAAGAGGAAGCGACTTTGCCCTCACATCAGGCTCAGCCTCTGTGTCCCACAGTCTGGGGTCTCAGGAGGCTGGGCTACCTGTGGAATGGAGAATCCTTGTTTGTTAGCACTCACAAAGCATCCCCTGGGGGTTATGGCTGCCAAAGGGGCCCAGAAGTCTCTTTCTAATGGGAGGGAACAAAAGCCAAGGAACTTTCAGTGCCCTTAATGAAAACCCAGTATAATCTCCTGGCTGATGGATCCTAGGGAAATATCAGTTATGTGAAAGAACTAATGAACTGAAGTTGCTAGTTGAACTGTGGTTGTATTTGGGAATAACTGCATTGTTAGAAGACATATTTATTTACAGCTGAAGATCCAGGTTGTAGGTAATTTATTGTCAAATGGTTCAGAAAAAAAAATATGTGTGTGTGTATAGAGAGACGGTATGTAAAAAATTGTAAGCAGGTAGGTAAAATATTAGGAATAAGTGAATTTAGGTATGTTTTGTGTTGTTTTAATTTTTTGCAACATTTCATAAATTTTAAATAATTTCTAAACAAAAAGTTAGTAAAGTGGGCTGGGGCTGGTTACGGTGCCTGTGAGAGGATGTAGGTTCAAACCCCAGCACCTCGTGCACAATGAAGTGTCCAAACAAAAAAAGCCACATGAAAAACAAATAAAATTGATTCTCTCTCTCTCTCTCTCTCTTTCACTGTCCCTCTCTCTCTTAAAAAAAATGAAAAAAAGAAAAGAAAAAAGTAAAGAAATGGAATTGGTGTGCAATCTCTGTAATTAGTGTTTGAACAATGCACTCTGGGAGGATAACGGAGGAAGCCATCAGCTTTGTCTGGGTGGGAGTGTCAGGGAAGGCTTCTTGAGGAAGTTTAAGGAGACTTGAAGGATGATGTGTGGACAGATATGTGTCTGGGGTGCTGGAGCGTCAGACTGAGGTTGGAAGGACTGTAAGGTAAGATGTACCCCAAACGTCTGATGACACCGCTACACTTTGTGGTGTGCCTGTCAAAACAGGAGTCCCCTCCCAGATGGTAAGTGTCACCCATGTGACTAAAAGCACCGCTCTCTGGCTCTCTGCTCCTCCAGCAGTTACACATCCCTTCTCATTCCCAGAAGAGGAAGCTTCGGTACCCTCAAAGGGACAGATGTCAGAGGGAGGGGCAAGCAGCGTGGGCGTGGTGGGGCTTGCATGGTTTGACTCTTCCCATAAAAGAGTTCAGCATTTCACCCCACATCAGGACCCTCTGCAGAGGGAGTCTACCTGGCAGTACTCTCAGCTTCTGTGAGCAGGAAGGTGGGAACAATTTGTGCTGAAGAAAAAGGGGTTCTTTTCTTTTGTGGGAACTGGGTTTTGAACCTGGGGTGCTTTACCAGTGAGCTACATTCTCCAATCCTTTTTATTTTTTATTTCGAGACAAGCTCTTGTAAGTTGCTGAGGCTGGTCTCAAACTTGTGATCCTCCTGCCTCAGCCTCCCAGGTCACTGGGATTACAGTGTACATTGCCATGCCTGGCTTGGAAGGTGTTTCTGAGTGTGAGACAAGATCCATGTATGCTGGGGGGCAATGATACCAGCCCAGGTCTGGTCTCAGTCTCAGGGGTTGAGAATTTCAGGGAAAGAAGCCTATGGCCAGTTGGGTATTCATAGGGTTTGATAGGGATGGAGGCCATTTGAGGGGCGGGTTCCAGATTGCTGGTTACTTTCCACTTGAGGTTTCCTGACTCGGCAAAGTCAGCAAGGAAGAATGGGAGGAAGACAAAGAGTGGTTCAGTCAGTGATCCTGGGCGTCTTGTTTCTGCTTACAGGACAATGACCAGACTCTGCTTCCTGCTGGTTCTCTCTGTGGCCACCAAATGGTGCAGTGCAGGTAAATCAATCTGAGGAGCAGCAGTTCCTTCTGCTCCCACTCTGGGGTGCCTCATAGCGGAGGGAGGCAAACTGGGCTGGGTTCTAAAGTCCTGGGCCAGAGCAGGAGTCACGGAGATGCACGGAGCACACACTCGGCTGCAGGCGCAAGATGTAGACTTGGGGTAGATTTCTGGCCTCTCCTGGGTCTCACTGCAAGAAGGTCAGGGCTGAGACAGTCCTTGCTCTCCTCCTCTGTGTGCCTTGGGATCTGCAGAGGGAACTGGTGGAAAGAGCTGTGAGGATTCCTCCTCCAGTCTCCATCCTCGCCGTTCCCTTTCTCACGACAGGCATGCCAGTGATATTTTCCAGTGCTATTGGGTTCTGTTGCTTATTTCATTTCTTTCAATCATCATGAGTAGGAAGAGTTTATTAATTTTTTTTTTGCATTGGGGATTGAACTCAGGGATATTTTACCACTGAGCTACATCCCCAGCCATTTTTTAATTTTTTATTTTGAGGTCTCATTAAGGTGCTGAGGCTTAAGATCCTCCTGCCTCAGCCTCCTGAGTCACTGGGATTCCAGGTGTGAGCTGCCATACCTGGCTTAATTTCTATGCCTTTAGACCAATAAGCAAGGTCCTTTTCCTGCTGGTCTCTCTTCATTTCTCAGCTTTAGTTATTAACTGCCCCCACCCTGCCATTACACCACATGTTCTGGCCATGGTCAGCTACTGACCTATAGTTTTCAGGAGACTGGATTGTGCTCAGTCAGCCTTTCATGTTATTTTGCGTGTTTTCTTTGCTTTTTGGAGAGTTCTTTCCCCTGTCCTTTCTGTCTCTTAGCCAGTTCCCATTTGTTCTATCAGAATCAAGCCCTGTGAATTACTTCTGGTCCCTTCCTCAACAAGTTGTTCCTCCCTGTTCCCACAGGTGGTCCTCTCCCCACCCAACTTTAGCTGGATCCTTCTTTGTGTCCTTCCTCTCTCTAAAGATGCCCAGTCTCTCCTCTCTCTCTCTCTCTCTCTCTCTCTCTCTCGGCAATGGGGATTGAACCCAGGTACTCTTACCCACTGAGCCACATCCCCAGTCCTTTTTATATTTATTTTGAGACAGGGTCTCTCTCCCTAAGTTGCTCAGGGCCTCACTAAGCTGCTGAAGCTGGCTTTGAATTTATAGCTTCCCAAGCTGCTGGGGTTACAGGTGTGAGCCCCTGCCGCGGGAGGATGCAGTCTCCTGAAGGGAATGTGTCACGTTGTCTTTGAATGTTTAGCATCTATGTACTGCACATAGTAGGGATTGAAGTAAAGTTGGTTGAGTAGAAGTTTCCAACTCTTCAGCCTGTACTAGTTTTTGGATGCAGTAGTCTTAGCACAAAGAATCCTTTTTTTTTTTTTTAAGAAAGAGGGACAATTAGGTGGGGGAGAGAGAGAAATAACTTTATTTAGTTTTTCACATGGCCTTAGTTGCTCCAACACACAGTTGTGTACGTGGTGCTGGGGTTCGAACTCGGGTCCTCATGCTTGCCAGGCAAGCGCCGTAACCGCTGAGCCACCACTCCAGCCCCAGCACAGAGAATCCTTGACCTCTTGGAACTTCGGAACATAGTGGAGAGCTGACGCAGTGGTGGGGACTGGGAAAGATGGTCTCATAGGTCCCAGACCCACTAATAAGAATTATTCTCACATCCCCTAGCAGTGACCCGATCTCCTCAGATGTTCTGGCATGACAGACCCTGCACCTCTTCCTTTTCTTCCCTGCCTAGAAGCTGCAGGGAAATCAAAGCATCTTGCCGAGCAGCACGAGGTGAGTGATGAACCAAGCCAGCATCCGCTCTTTGAGGCCACTCTTTAGTTAAACAGAGCCTAATCATGGAAATTAGGAAATCAGAAGGAATAGAGTCTCTTCTGGCTCTAGCTTCCACCCAGGGAGGTTTCCCGTGGGATTTTATTTACTTACTATTTTTATTTATTTATTTATTTATTTACTTATTTATCAATTTATTTTTGGTACTGGGGATTACACCCAGGGTTGCTCCACCACTGAGCTACATCCCCAGCCCTTTCCACTGAGCTATGTCCCCAGCCCTTTCCACTGAGCTATGTCCCCCACCCCTTTTTCAGACAAGTTCTCACTAAGTTGCTTAGGACCTTGCTAAGTTACCCAGGCTGGCCTCGAACTTGTGATCCTACAGCTTCACTCTCCAAAATTGCTGGGATTATTATAGCAGTGTGCCACTGTGATGGGATTCCTGTGAAAATTTTGAGGTGTTTACGCCCCACCCAGACACCTCATTTTCTGAACACAGGAAAAGGCAGTATTACCAGTGATGCTGAGCGGGGGCAGTAATAATTGTGATGAGCTAAGATCTTCCTCTACTTGTGAACTAAAGAGTTAGTCTGCCATGGGTTCAAGGAAGCTGCCAGAAACTGTGAGATTCCAGAGGCAGAGATGTAGAACTTCCTTAGTCGCAGCAACAGCAGAAGCCAGCGTATCAGGGTTTTCTTGTGCTGGTCCAGGTGACATCTCTACATATAGTGGGTTTGTCTAGCAGGCTGATAAATTTGGCTAGTAAAGAAACAGCAATTCAGTTGTGGCGGTGCACACCTATAACTCCAGCGGCTTTGGAGGCTGAGGTGGGAGGATCACAAGTTCAAGACCAGCCTGGGCGACTTAGTGATGCCCTGCCTCAAAATAAAATGATAAGAAGAGCTGAGGATGCAACTCAGTTGTAGTATCCCTGGGATCAGTCCCCAGAACTGCCAAGAGAAAGGAAGAAAGAAACACGCTTTTTGTTGAGTTAGGGCATTTCATTTCTTTTTGGTACTGAGGATGGAACCCTGGGGTGATTAACCACTGAGCCACTTCCCCAGCCCTTTGTTATGCTTTTGAGGCAGGGTCTTGCTAAATTGCTCAGGGCCTCACTAAACTGCTGAGGCTGGCTTTGAACTTACACTCCTCCTGCCTCAGTCTCCCGAGCCTCTGGCATTACAGGTGTGCACCACCACACCAGGCAGACGGGTGGTTTCTTGCAGAGATGGTAAAATCAAGATTAGCAAAGGTGTCAGCTTTTCTGATTCCTTGTCCCATGGGAGTACAGGGACAAGGGGCCCGATGACAATGTGACGTGGGTAGTAGGGTGCTCTGTTGCTAAGAAGGCCATCGGTGTTGCAGCTAAGCCATCTCATAGGCTGGGGCTTAACATAGGTGTAGGGGTAGGAGGAGGCGAAAATCTTCATACCTCTCAGAATCTGGGAGGCAATGAGAGCGGTCGTGATGACTGAGTAGTCACAGCTTCCGTGGAAGATAGGGAGGTGGGTGAGACATGACCTTGGAGCTGCTCCCCACAAGCTTCTCGTGTTCCCAGAGTTTGGGGAAAATCACAGACTTTCTGAGCTGAGTTTAAGCCCTGACTATGTGACCAACGGGGAATGTGCAGGGTGCTTACAGAGCAGCCCACTTCCTGGAGATCTGAGGATAAGAGACACACTCTGAGCTTAGGGAATCCGAATCTCACCTAAAGGGCAGCAGTCACCTGCTGAGAAATCCAGGGGCCTCGCGGTGAGGTCACTCAGATGGGGCTGCATGCTGATTTCCGGCCTCTCCTGGCCAGAGGGAGGCGCTGTGTAGAGGGAGGAACCATTTTGCTCTCTATTTGGTTTATGAACTCTTTGAGAAGATAGTACAGAGCAAAGGGAGCAAAGGCTTCTGCTTGTGGAGGGGAAGAAACCCAAGACACCAGTGGAGGGTCACCTTCAGATAAGCGAGCAACTGTGAGAGGCTTCAGAATTTGCTGCTCACTTCCCCAGGGCCTGGGCTGAGATGGACCATGAGCTCACGGCTCCTGGGCTGGTTCTCTCTACAGATGGCCTGTATTTCCTCCGGGCCAAGAACGGTGTCGTCTACCAGACCTTCTGTGACATGACCACTGCGGGTGGTGGCTGGACCCTGGTGGCCAGTGTGCATGAGAACAATATGTATGGGAAGTGCACGGTGGGTGATCGGTGGTCCAGTCAGCAGGGCAACAGGGCAGACTGGCCAGAGGGGGACGGCAACTGGGCCAATTATAACACCTTCGGGTCTGCAGAGGCCGCCACAAGCGACGACTACAAGGTAGGTGCTGCTTGGGAAAGGGTGAGGATCTGAGTGTGGCTTGGTCACAAGCATGCAGGAGGGAGGGTGGGGAGGTGGGCTGGGGACACAGGACCAGAGCAGAAGAGAGAAGCATTTCCATGTCTTGCATCCCAGCTTCCTCCCAACGTGGCCATAGGCACCAGGGTGGTGGTGGCCGTGACCTGCTGGAAGTGAGGGTGTGTGGGCATGGCCAGCCATCTGTTCACCTGGAGCCCAGAGCTGTCTTTTGCCACTGTGGGACCTGCTGGTCTGGTCAGTCTGAGTGTTGGTTGCTTTGCAGAACCCTGGCTACTACGACATCCAGGCCCAGGACCTGGGCATCTGGCATGTGCCCAACGACAGCCCCATGGAGAACTGGCGCAATAGCTCTCTGCTGAGGTACCGCACCACAATTGGTTTCTTCCAGCATCTGGGACATAATCTGTTTGGCCTCTACCAGGTACACAGGGCTGCTGGCTGGGGGGTACTAAGGTGTCTGGGGTAAGGGGACAAATCCACTCTGGTGCCATGTCACTGTTGAGTGCCCATGCTTGGCTGGGAAAATCAAAGCCCCTAATGTTTGCATTGATGTTTTGATAAGTTCACTGGGAACTCATGTCCTGCATATCTCAGAAACTCTGTGCCAGGTGAAGGGCGAGTCTTAGGGGAGGGAAGAGTGAGAGGAAAGCGGGAGAGGCACAGAGGACGTGGTGGGGATATATTGCTAAGGGGAAGAATTATTAAGACTGGTTTTTGAATAATGACAGTTGACTTGAAGGGATCCTTTTCCTGTCCAAAATGGCAGCACATCTACTGTCCTTGAAAAACTTTTCTTTTGGGTCCCTGCAGAAATACCCAGTGAAATATGGATTGGGGAAATGTTGGACTGACAACGGCCCAGCAATACCTGTGGTCTACGACTTTGGTGACACTCAGAAAACTGCATTGTACTACTCACCTAATAGTCGGCGTGAGTGTTTGCTCCCCAAGTCCAATCAGAGGTCGTTTCTTGAACTCTTGGGGATAAATAACAATAATCAAGAACTGCAAGCGGTGGCTGCCCATGGAGCACAGTCCTGTGATCCCAGCAGCTCGGGAGGCTGAAGCAGAAGGATCACAAGGTCAAAGTCAGCCTCAGCAACTTGCTGAGACCCCAAGCAACTTAGCCAGAGCCTGTCTCAAAATGAAAAATAAAAACACTGGGGATGTGGCTTAGTGGTTAAGAAAAATACCTGCTGGTCAGGTGCAGTGGTGCACTCAGGTAATCCCAGCTCCTCCAGAGGCTGAGGCAGGAGGATGGATCCCAAGGCCTAGGCAATGTAAGGACACCCTGTCAGCACCCCTGCATTAAATTCCCAGGACCATCCCCCCTTAAGTTGATTGAGCCCTTAAAAATACGCCAGACTCTTTTCTAGGAATTTGACAGGATTCTGATGGATCATGAGAAAATTATGAGGTCAGGATCACAATATTCTCTATTTTACAGGGTGTAAACTCAGTCTTCCTAATTACCTCCCTGCGCAGCCTCTTATAATAGTTAAAAAAACAAAAAAAGTGGGGGCTAATGTACACAAGAAAGAGCTAGCAACGTGGTAAAGAAGTGTTATTTTTGTTATGAAGGATAGCTATTAATTTTCTTGAAAAAGACATTTTTCAGTATAATAAAGTCACAGATATTCAGTGTTGTATCAGACTTAGCCATTACTGTCTGCTTTTTTGTTTTTTCCTAAGAGAGAGAGGGGGAGAGGGTGAAAGAGAGAGCAAGAGAGAATCAAGTTTCTTTATTTTTTCATCGGGCCTTTGTTTCTTAGTTGTGTAGGTGGTGCTGGGGTTTGAACCCTAGTCCTCACCCATGACAGGCAAGTGCTGCAACTGCTGAGCCACCGCTCCAGCCCCCTACTGTTCACTCTTGATATTTGGATGAAGGCAGGTGCTGCTAGGGAAACAAGTCCATGGTCACTGTACAGCAACGGGGAGCATCTGCTAATTGCTTATCCCGCTCGCCCTTTGAGGTCTTCAAAGTGATCTTTGTTTTTCTTTTTTCATTTGGTACTGAGGATTGAGCCCAAGGGAATTCTACCACTGAGCTACATCCCAGCCATTTTTATTTTATTTTTTATGTTGAGACAGTGTCTTGCTAAATCGCTGAGGTTGGTTTCAAATTTGCCATCCTCCTGCTTCAGTCTCCTGAATCACTGGGATTACAGGTGTGTGCCCCCATGCCAGGCCTAGTGATCTCTCTGTATAGTCTAATTTCTCCCATAATCCTCTGTGAGTCCCAGTCTTTGTTTTCTTACACCAGATGACAGAGTCAAGTTCAGGGTCAAGTTCAGGGCTGGGATGCACCAACCACTGGACATAAGGGTGTGGGGCTCCATCCCTATGGCCTAGAGTGTTTGGCTATAGTCTAAGCTTTTGGCTTAGGGCATATTGGTTTGGTTAAAAAATATTATTATTATTATTACTATTATTATTATTATTATCAGTAGTAGTAGTAGGGATTGAATCAGGAATGTTTTACCACTGAGCTACACCCAGTCCTTTTTTAATATTTTTTTATTTTGAGAGAGGGCCTTGCTAAATTGCTGAGGCTGGTCTCTAACTGGTGATCCTTACGCCTGTGCCTCCCGAGTTGCTCTTTTTAATACTTGGCTCTTTTTTGCATCTCCTTTTTAGGGGAAGTTGTTGCTGGATATGTCCAGTTCAGGGTGTTTAACAACGAGAGAGCAGCCAACGCTCTGTGTGCTGGGGTGAAAGTTACTGGCTGCAACACCGAATATGTAAGTTTCTGGGGGAGACAGCAGCCTGCGTGTGTGCGTGCATATGTTTGTACATGCGTATGTTTGATAGTGTCTGAACAAAATTTGAATGGGCTCCAGTTTAATCAATATTTTAGCTTATGATTAGTATGTGTGTGCTTTCTTTTCCCTGTCTCTCTCTTTCTTCTTTCTTTCTTTTTTTTTTTTTTTTTGTTTGTACTGGGGATGAAAACAGGGTCACTCTATCACTGAGTTACATCCCCTTTTTATTTTTTATTTTGAGGCAGGGTATTGCTAAGTTGTTGAGGCTGGCCTCAAATTTGTGATCCTCCTGCCTCAGTCTCCTAAATCCTGGAATGTGCCTTGGCATGCACTCAGCTTGTATTTTCTTTAATAATCGCTCCTTATGTTGAGGTTATAAAGATATTATAAAGATAACATTAATATTGGAAAATTTAAATATTAACATCCGGAATATGAATCTTTTTGTTTTAGCCCTCCAGTTTGGTAGGAGAGTGCACCACAGCTGTGGTGACAGAGGATGGTTCTGAGGCTCAGGGGCAGGGAGAGACAGTCATCAAGTGACACTCTGGAGTTGCAGCTCCATCTTCAGTTCTTCCTTTAGTCGTCAGTGTGACCATTTTCCAGCTGGGATGAGGTGGCTGCACTCCTAGACTGTGATTCAGAGGATGATGGGTGTGGGCACTGGAGGTGGGGTGCGGTACGCCTCTCTGCGCCCTTTCCCTTAACCATTTCCTGTGCTGCATTCCATGCCACCTTGGCCTGCCCATTAGTTCATATTTGCATATATACCTTCCATGAGCATGTAATGGTTCCTAAAATATACGCATAGAAGAGCCATTAAGTGGTAGGTGACAGAGAAAGAAAGACTTTAGAGTCATCTTAAGAAGCTCAGCTTGAGGGGGCTGGAGCGGTGGCTCGGTGGTTTCTGCGCTTGCCTGGCAGGTGCAAGGACCCAGGTTCGAACCCCAGCACCACGTACACAACTAAGTGTTGGAGCAACTAAGGCCATGTGAAAAACTCAGTAAAGTTGTTTCTCTCTTTCTCTCTCTCACTGTCCCTCTCTCTAAAAAAAAAGAAAGAAAGAAAAAAGAAGCAGCAGCTTGAGAGGGACAGAGATGTAAATGGACACTTGCAATCTCATCTGTATAAGGGAAATAGGAACAAGGATCTCTATAAATCTATTAGAGGAGTTTCTAACTGTATACATAGTTGGTTCTCCAAGGAAGGATTGTGCTGAATCTCAAAAGATAAATAGAGGGGCTGGAGCAGTGGCTCAGTGGTTACGGCGCTTGCCTGGCATGCGTGAGTACACGAGTTCAAACCCCAGCACCACGTACACAACGAAGTATCAGGAATGAAAGTCACATGAAAAACTAAATACAAATTGCTTCTCTCTCTCTCTCTCTCTCTCTCTCCTTCTCTCTCGCTGTCTCCTCTTTCTTAAAAAAAAATGTATAGAGTTCCACGAGAAGCAAGGGCAGGACAGTGCATTAGCATGAGTGAGTGGCGTGTTCAGGATCGTTGGTGTGGAGAGTGGTGTGGGGCAGTTAGGGATTGCATCGTAACTTTGGAGCATGGGATAGAGGCAGGGCTCACCACTGGAAGCACTCATGGAAGTCAGGGCAAAGAGGGGTTTTAGGTTATTCCAGGGATCTGGAGTTCATGTCGTGGGTGGTGGGAGTCACTGGAGAATACATAGAAAGGAATGACTTGCCAGGATGATGGGAGCAGTGTGATGGACATGGATCAAGGACAGGGAAATCAGGGGCCAGGAGACCATGAAGCAGGTGCAAAGGTCTAGATAGGCAATGTGAAGAACCTGAGCCAGGCATTCTCTTTTTTCAAAAATGTAATTGATTCTTTTTTTTTTTAAGAGAGAAGGACAGTGAGAGAGAGAGAGCGAGAGAGAGAGAATCAATTTTTATTGAGTTTTTCACATGGCTCCTATTGCTCTGACACTTAGTTGTGTACGTGGGTGCTGGAGTTTGAACCCGTGCACTTGTGCATGCCAGGCAAGTGCCATAACCACTGAGCCACCGCTCCAGCCCCCTAATTGATTCATTTTTATTAAACGAATAACACTATTCATCATCACTAAAATGACAACAATAAACACATTCATGTTAACATAAATTTCACATTTTGTGAAAAATAATTACATTTTTTAAAGAAAGAGGGGACAGTGAGAGAGACAGAGATAATCAATTTTTACTTAGTTTTTCACATGGCTTTCATTACTCTGAGACTTCGTTGTGTACGTGGTGCTGGGGTTTGAACTTGCATACCTGCACATGCCAGGCAAGCACCGTAACCACCGAGCCACCGCTCCAGCCCCAATAATTACATTTTTTTGAAACCAAACAGATCAGAAAGATGACATTTTTCTATCGGTGTATTATCACTGCACCTAATAGTGAGGTTTGTTTTTATGCGCTTGTATGTGAACATAACAGAATTTGATCAATTTCATTCCCTGACCCAACCCATCATCTCTTTCCTCCAGTCTACTGTGAGTCAGGGCATTGTTGGTAAGTTTTAGGTGAGCATGGATGGATTCCAGAAAACAAAGCAACAGTTCTTAATGACCAGATGATTATGGCAGATGGAATATGAAAAAAAGAAAATTAAAAAGAAACTGGGAGTGGTGGCACATGCCTATAATCCCAGCAATTTGGGAGGCTGAGGCAGGAGGATCACAAGTTTGAGGCTAGACTTAGCAATTTAGTGAGTCCCTAAGCAACTTAGTGAGACCCTGTTTCAAAATAAAAAACAAAAAGGCTGGGGATGTCACCTAGTGGTGAAGCATGTCTGGGTTCAATCCCTGGTACCAAAAGCAATACAAAAAGTAAAATCCCCCAGAACTAAAAAGACTAAATTTTTATTCAAGTAATTGGGTGCTATCAATTAATTAAGACAGGGCAACAGGGAGGTACAGCTTAGTGGTAGAGCACTTGCTTAGCACCTAGGAGGCCCTGGGTCCAATCCCCAGGGCTAGGGGGAAAAGAAAGGTGGGATCTCTCACTGCCTCTCTTCCCATGGTGCCGTGGGCCAGTGGGATCTCTCACTGCCTCTCTTCCCATGGTGCCGTGGGCCAGTGGGATCTCTCACTGCCTCTCTTCCTTTCTTCCAGCATTGCATCGGTGGAGGAGGATACTTCCCGAAGCTAAGTCCTAGGCAGTGTGGGGATTTCTCCGCATTCGACTGGGACGGATATGGAGCTCACACTCGTTTCAGCAGCAGCCGGGAGATCACCGAGGCTGCTGTACTCTTGTTCTACAGATGAGAGCTCTGTGGTCTAGGACAGGGAACCCATCTCCAAACCCTAGGCCCTTGGAGACAGAAAAACTACAACACTTGCAAAGAAAAGAGGGTAATAAACGGCATCAACGTGTCACTCTAGGTTTGTTTGAATTCTTTACAAATTGGCTGACCCCTGGATGTGGCTGGCTACATCTGGAATGCCATCATTAGTTGCTTGTTGAACAGGGGACCCAAGGTTTCAATCGGGCCTCAGTGAGTCATCTGTGCTAATGGGTGCTGATCACAGCAGTTCTGGCTCGGGAGCAGGGATCATAGGTGGTACCTGTTTTGTTCAAAACACCGTAAGACGTATGATTACAATGCATTACACTGTTATGATCATACATTCCCCACCCCCACCTGCACATTATTTGGGGAGCGGGTGCTGGGAATTAAACCAGGGCTAAGCAGGTGCTCTACCACTGAACTATACTTTCACGCTTTACGGATTACCTCCTTTCCATTTATCCCCATGGACTAAGGTCATTGATTCTCAAAAAGGATAGAAAGTAGGAGAAGAAGGGGCGATTTTGCCTATGGGGTAGGATTGCCAGATTTAGCAAATAAAGATATAGAAGGCCAACTGAAGTTTGAACTTCAGATAAATGATACGTGATGTCTGTAGTGTATGTCTTACACAATACTGTATGTGGCAGATCTTATTCTGCAGTGATATTGGGCAATGTTGGAGGCAGGTGTGGCAGGGGAGTCTGGCAGGAGCGCTCCTGGCATTTATTGAATAGGGACTGGAGTTGTCGCAAAATACTTTATACAACAGCCAGCCATGGTGGCACATGCCTTTAATCCCAGCAACTCGGGAAGCTGAGGCATGAGGACATCAAATTCCAGGCCAGCCTCAGCAATTTAGAGAAGAAAAAAAAACAGCAACTTAGCAAGACCCTGTCTCAAAACAAACAAACAAATAAAATAAAGAGGACTGGGATTGTAACTCAGTGGTAAACCACCCCTGGGTTTAATCTCCAGGACCAAACAATATCAGCAACAACAACCTCTCAACAAACCCAACAACAAGAACAACAATCCTCCTTAAACAAGCAAACAAACCCTCAAACCATCTTATACTGCAAAGGACCTCCTTCCCACAACAAGGAATGATCTGATCTGAAATGCCCGCAGTGCTGGGTTGAGAAACTCTAGACTAGAGGATTTTGCTTGAATCCTGTAGAATGGGGGGCTAGGAATGTGGCTCAGTGGTAGGACACTTGCCTGGCATGGTAAGGCCCTGGATTTGATTCCCCAGCACCACAAAATCAATCAATCAATCAGTCAATCCGGTAGAGGAGAATGATTTGACACTGTCAAAAGTCATCGGATACAGAACCAGCCAGGCTTCATAATCGAAAACAGGTGAACTATGGTTTGAAGCTCCAGGAAAACCAAGGACAACATCACAACAAAGGTTTATATACACTCACTTGTGAAAGGACTTGTAAACTCTTTTTTTTTTAATTAGTTGAATATGGATTTACAGTTGAGGAGGAATTTATCAAACAATCAAGAATAAAGGTATATTTACATAGTTAGCCAAGGCTGATGCCATTCCATGGTCCCCCCCCTTGGGTTCCCCATGGTTCTATGTTTCCCCCAAAAGAACCCCTGTGTTAAATGAACTTCTCATGGAGGTCAGAGATCTCCTTCTGAGTTGATTCCCCCATCCTCCCTCCCTCCAGGCTCCTAGATATCCTTCCTAATCCCTCCCCATTCCCTGTCCCCCTCCCTACATCTCCAGGTATCCTAGACAAGGTTTCCCCTATTTGTGTAAAAATTCATATATTTTGAGTTTATTATTATCTTAGCCATCTAACAACTGTTTCTGGTTGTATTCTAGCTTCCACAAATGAGGGAAAACATTCTGCCCTTAAGTCTCTGAGATTGGGATACTTCACTTAGCATAATTTTTCCATCTCCATCCATTTGGGTTCAAAAGCCATAATATTTATTTTCTCTGATACCCGAGTGCTATTCCATTGTATATATGTACAAAAATTTTGGAATCCACTCGTTGAGTGAGGGGCATCTGGGTTGGTTCCATAGTTTAGTTATAGTAAATTGAGCTGCTATAAACATTGATGAAGCCATATCTCTATAATATGCTGATTCTAACTCTTTTGGGAAAATACCCAGGAGTGGGATAGCTGGGTCATAAGGTGGTTCCAGCCCTAATTTTTGAAGGAGTCTCCACACTGCTTTCCAGCGTGGCTGAACCAGTTTGCAGTCCCACCAGCAGTGTGACAGTGTTCCTCTTTTCCCACAGCCCCTCCAGCATCTGTCATTGTTCGTATTCTTCATTTTTGCCACTCTAATAGGAGTGAAGGACTTGTAAACCTTTATGGAAATGTTTGATTTCTCTGCTTTTCCTCCTCATGTTTGGTGAGAACCTAGTATCAAATATGTTTCAAGCCTTAACAACTCTGGTCTTTATCTACAATTCAAGTTTTCCCTAGAGTGTTATCAATGCTCCATTTTTCTGTGAAATACCACACTATTCCTATTTGATCTACAAATTTCCCTCATGTTTACCAGTTACCTTACTAATAACTGAACAAATGTTGAGAACTTCCACCACTCCATGGCTTTGCTTCCAAATCCAGTATCACCCAACCTGCATCAAATCTTCTATTGAGAATATCTCTGGCATCTGCCACGGCCTGCATACGATGGAGGAAGACGCACTGAGCACATGTAGCTATCTGGGGCTGCTATGGTAAGAGGTGGTCTGGTGGTCTTTTTGTTTTTGGTACTGGGAATGGAATCCAGGGTACTCTGTCATTGAGTTACATCCACAGCCCACCCCACCCCCTTTTTCTCATTCAGAAATTTATTTGTTGAGCAATCAAACAAGCTTCTAATGAAATTATATAATATAAATTCTGAAAATTAGATTGACCCCCAAGAACCCCCACCATTAACCAC
>PVKS010042404.1:0-15429 GCA_004027875.1 Aplodontia rufa
CAATGACTGATCCACATTTAGCAAAGTTAAAACGACAACAATAAAACAAACAACAATAAGAAAACCTCAACTAAACTAAAGAACACAAATTTTGTTTTACCAAAATTTCCTATGTTGATGGGCTCCCAGCTCCGGGAAACAATGGCCTTGGCACGCATCAAACCCTTGAGCAGCAATGTGCCCTGGCAACAGGCTGTGATCTGAGCCTCTCAGTTGGTGTGCTGCTGTTCAAGCTCGTACGGACCCAGATACGTATACCTGCCTGTCCCCAGGTGCGCTCCATGGTTCCTGGAAGTCATTTTCACCACTGTCTCCACCTTCCAGTTCAGGTGGTTCTAGAATGGAGCTGGGATCAACACCACATTCTGTTTGATTGCTACAGAGACAGTATTGCTGGGAAGTCACTTCAGAATCAATAACCGATGCAGTGGGTTACAGGATCTTGCGTGAAAGCACCTTTCAAAATACAAGAAAGACCAGGGGATTTTAATGTAAAAGCACCAGAAGTTCATTAACATGGTTTCAGATTCCACTTTGCAACTAATTTTTAAGAAGCTACTTATTATGGTGTAGTTCTAGAGAAGAATATATACTATTTGCTGAAAAGGTTACTAAAGTACTCCTCCCCTTTCCAACTACATATCTGTGTGAGTGCAGGTTTTGCCCATATACTCAACCAATGCAACCAACGTATGTGGAAAAATTGCATAAGGAAAATTTGAGATGCTAGCTTCCTTCAATTAACTGAGACATGAAAGAGATTTGCACAAGTGTAAGAGAGAAGAAAGGTAACTTCCTATGTTTTCTGCTGATTGTGTTCAGTTTTTGATTGCTTACCATAAAATTAAGTCCTACAAGATTTAGGGTTTATTTGAAACTTTATTTATTCTAAAACTTCTTTTAGGTGGTATAATTCTGGTTAAATGAGCTACTATTTTTACAATATATGATATGTCTTATTGATATGAATACTCTAAAGCTTTAAAAACCTGATGGTCTGGGTATAATGCTATAATTATTATCCTGAACATATTGTAGAGGTACCAAGTTTTGCTAGGTTGCTAAGCTAAGGACAGTAATAATTTGCATGTCATTTGTAGTCATCTGAGATTTCATGAGCCGTGTCTCTGCAGTAAATAAGCAGAAATCCTGCTTTATTCATCATTCATCTCAAGTCACATTTAAGGTTAAAGATTTTGGCATAAGAGATATGTAAGATTGGCTTATTTATTTATTTATTTAGGGGCATCCTGGGGATTGAATCCAGGGACATTTTGCCCCTGAGCTACATCCCCAGTCCTTTTTCATTTTTTCTTTTAAGACATGGACTTACTAAGTTGCTGAAGTTCTTGAGAAATTTGAGGCTGGCCTTGTACTTGTCATCCTTTTGCCTCAGCCTCCAGAGTTGCTGGGATTTCAGGTGGGCCGCACCACACAGGCAAAACTGACTGATTTAGCTGGGTGTGGTAACACTTGCCTGTAATCTCAGTAACTCAGGTGGCTGAGGCAGGTGGATCTCAAGTTTGAGAACAGCCTCAGCAACTTGTCGAGGCCCTGTCTCAAAATAAAAATTAAAAAGTACTGAGGATGTGGCTCTGTGGTTAAATGCCTCAGGGTTCAATCCCTGGTACACCCCCCTACCAAAAAAAAAAAAAAGAGAGAGAGAGCGAGAAAAGAAAAAAACTGGCTGTTTAAGAGTTTTTAAAGGTTTTCTTAGTTTTATTGTTTAGGCTGTTACTTAACTTACAAAATATATTTAAGTGTATATTTGTATATATATGTGTCTAATTGGTAAAATAATATTGATTCTTATAAACTGTGTTCAAAATTTTTGCAGTTCTGTAAAATGCACCTAAATTCTAAAGATATTACGGAATTTGTTGAACTTTCTACCCAGATGGTGATTAACTTTGACTTATATAAGAAGGCCGCTAGCTAACAGGTGCTCTTTTTAGTGCAAAATTGACAGGGCTGCTTTTAAAGTGAGTTGGCTTTCTTTCTTTCTTTCTTTCTTTCTTTCTTTCTTTCTTTCTTTCTATTTATAAGAGAGAGGGACAGTGAGAGAGAGAGAGAAACAATTTTTATTTAGTTTTTTTCATGTGGCTTTCGTTGTTTCATTGCTGCAACACTTCCTTGCGTGTGTGGTGCTGGGGTTTGAACCTGCACATGCCAGGCAAGAGCGGCAACCGCCTAGCCACCACTCCAGGCCTGAGTTGGTTTTCTTTATTAGATAAATATGATAGAATTAAAGATTGTGTTTATTAGTTCAAATCTATTTTACAACTGGTCAGGACATGGTGACACATGCCTATAATCCCAGAGACTGGCAAAGCTGAAGCAGGAGGATGACAAGTTAAAAGCCAGCCTGGGGAACTTAGCCAAACCCTATATCAAAACAAAAACCAAAAAGAGGACTGTTTTGCAGCTCGGTGGTGGAGCACTTGCCTAGCATACATAAGACCCTAAGTTCAGGGCTTGAGCAATGTCTCAGGGGTTAAAAGCACTTGCTGGCATGCATGAGGACCTGTGTTCAAACCCCAGCACCACGTACACAACAAAGTGTCGGAGCAACAAAAGCCACATGAAAAACTAAATAAAATTGATTCTCTCACTCTCACTCTCACTCTCTCTCTTAAAAAAAAAAAAAAACCCTGGGTTCAATCCCCTGCACAACAAAAGAGAGGAAGGAGGTTCAGTTGTAAAGCACCTCTGGGGTTCAATCCCCAGTACCTCCCAGGCAAATCTAACACACAGACTGAATTGCTTTACTCTTGTTTGGGGGCGGAGGGTGCAGGGACTAAACTCAGGGCCTTGCTGCTGCTAGGCAAGCACTCTGCCACTGAGCCAACCCCTGGATTGTTTTACTCATAATGATGTTGTTTGATTTTGATTTTGATTTTTTTTCTTCTTTTTTTTTCTCTTTTGGCCTAAGAACTAATCTTTCCAAAAACTTGTACTTAAAATTGGCTTAAAAGGGGTCTTCTGACACTGACTCAAAGTATCTATCACCTCTCCTCCATCCTAGGACCAATCAGATGAAAGAACAGGACAAGGCTCCAGCTTCATGGGACCAAGATGCTTGGCAAATAATCAGCAGTGTCTTCAGGGGAAAAGGGTCAGAGACAGACAAATCACATAGAGTCACTTGTCCAACTCCACCAAAAATACCTGGGAAGTTTTAGAAAGAGAGTTCTTATGCAAACTAACACCAAAGTCCTTCCTTAGGTGGAGTTCTTAAATATTTCTGACTTTGCTTCCTTCAGAAATAAGTATCTGACTCCCTATATTTGGATTCCTTCATAGGATCTACACAGTGATCCAATAATAAATTACCAGCCACATGACCTGGAGCCTCAATTCCCCCAAGACTGAGGAATGTGCTGAACAGGGAATTTGAAACAGACCCCCTTGAAAATTAAAACCTCCAAATTCTTTTAACTTCTGGGCTTCCTCACATTGAGAATAAAAACTTTCCTCCTACCAAGGACAGGCACCAAGGAAGCTGAGACTTACATGTTCTAGAGTAACTAAATCTTCATATGTATATTTCCTGCCTTCTATCCCACTCTGACTCTTCCCTATAAAACCTTCCCATCCCCAAGTTCCCTGAAGATGGAGATTTGAGACAAAAAGTTCTTATCTGTCTTCCTCAAAGCTGGCTTTTGAATGAAACTGTTTTACTCCCAGCCTGACTCCAGAGTTTTTAGGGGAGTAACAAGCAGTAAAACATTTTCCCCATGGCAACAGAATAATTTACTGTAGAACTAATTTGTGTTTTCCTTTTCCTGGTTTTCCTCCCTAACCCTGCACCCCTTCACCTCTGCACACCATTCTCCACTTCCAAGCCTGGACGAAGGACTTTGGAATTCCTCTGCTCAGGGAAGCCTGAGCTCAAAGGTTCCTTGCAGACAAGCTTCCTTTCAGACTTTTATTTGCTGGAGCCTGGAGCATCTTGAGGGGAGTGTGAGTGTGTTGGGGAGTGTCTAGAAAAGCCCAGTGCCTTGTAGGGCTGCTGGGGAGAAAGAGTGTCATTGGATTGGAAATCAGCCAAGGTAGGTGGATACCTCATGGGGCTGAGACACTTCTCGGCTCCACAGCCCAGGGGGCACCTCAAGGGCTGGCAAGGCCACAGAGGAGAATGACCACCTGGGGCACCGCAGGAAGCTGTACCCTGGTACCTGGACTCCAGGCAAGTGCAATACCACTGGACTGTATCACCAGTCCATACCTGGACTCTGGAATCCACAGATACCCCTGCGTGGGCAAGCAGAGGAACCCATGCTTTCAGAAGACCTGATGAGAACATCATGGACTCAAAATGGACTGGCGTGGAGAGGAGCTCCTGAAGCCCTGAGGATGGGAGGACTCACTCAAGACTGATGGTGGGAAAAAAGACAGGAGCCTGGGAGGTGATTGGTGATAAGGGTTCTGCCCTCAGGAATGGATTAATCCATCCGTGGATTAAAAGATTAATGGGGGGCTGGAGGGTGGCTCAGTGGTCTGAGTGCTTGCCTGGTATTCATGAGGACCCAGGTTCAAATCCCAGCATCACATACACAACTAAGTGTCAGAGAAACAAATTCTTTCTCTCTCTCTCCTCCTCTCTCTTTTTTTCTTTAAAGAGAGAGAGAAGGACAGTGAAAGAGAGAAAGAGACAGAACCAATTTTTGTTGAGTTTTTCACATGGCTTTCATTGCTCTGGCACTTAGTTGTATACGTGGGTGCTGGGGTTTGAACCCATGCACTCACGCAAGCTGGGCAAGCGCAGTAACCACCAAGCCACTGCTCCAGCCCCTCCTCCTCTCTCTCTTAAAAAAAAAAAAAAAATTTTTTTTTTTTTTTAACGAGAGAGGGACAGTGAGAGAGACAGAGAAAGAGAGAAACAACTTTATTTAGTTTTTCACATGGCCTTAGTTGCTCCAACACTCAGTTGTATACGTGGTGCTGGGGTTTGAACCCGGGTCCTCGTGTTTGCCAGGCAAGCACTGAAACCGCTGAGCCACAACTCCAGCCCCCCAAAAAAATTCTTAAAAGGATTAATGGGATATCACAGGGGTTGATTTTTTTTTTTAAGTGAGCGCTTTCTGTATCTTGCTCCTTAGCACTAAATGCCTACATTGACTCAGGACTCTGTTGAGAGCCCCTGCCAGCAAGAAGGCTCTCACCAGATGTGGCCCCTCAGCCAGCCTCCAAAACTATAAAAATAAATTCCTTTTTTAAAAATAAATTACCTGGGGGGCTGAAGCGGTGGCTCACTGGTTATGGTGCTTGCCTGGTAAGCACGAGGACCCAAGTTCAAACCCCAGCACCACATACACAACAAAGTGTCTGAGGAATGAAAGTCACATGAAAAACTAAATAAAAAACTGCTTCTCTCAAAAAAAATAATAAAAATAAATTACCCAATTTGGTATTCAATTATAGCAATAGAAAACAGAATAAGACTGCATTGTGTATTCTAAACAGCACAACAGACAGCCTACTTGAGCAGGAACTACAGATATGGCTGTGATAAAGGCTTTTATTTTTCTTTCATTCTTTTTATTTTTCAATATTAAGGTTTAAATCCAGGGGTGCTCTACTGCTGAACTACATCCTCAGCCTTTTTTATTATTTTTATTTTTTAAATTTTGAAACAATGTCTTCCTCAATTGCCTTGAACTTGCCTCGGAGTAGCTGGGATTACAGGTATTCACCATCACAACCAGCTTCTATTTCTTTTCCTATTTCGACTTCTATTCAGGAAGGCTCAGGCTTTCCAGGTACAAAAAATGTTATTAAACACTAAATAAATACAAAAGAATATTTGTAAAAGAATCTTTATAACAGAAACAAAGAATAATACAAAGAAGAACAAACTTCATCTAAAAGGACTTTAAGTCATGAGGAACTGTTGATTTTATTACAATAAATATTGTTGGACCACAGTTACTCAACCTACCCACCCTGGCATCAGAATGGCAATCTATGTGATGAAAAGTGGAAGCTAATTAAAGGATCTGACTTAGAAAAGACCGAGGATGTTCAGAAAGAAATACAGGAAGGAGAATTAATCTAAGTGCATCTAGGTTAAATGCACTTAAATCTTTCACTGGTTGGTAAGAATCCAAAAGTTTAATATTACAGTGCAAGAATGGGGCTGAAAGGAAACAGACTGTCAGGTGCTGGCTATAATGGAAATGGCATAATTTGTGGGGTCACTCCATGGCATCAGCAGGCTAATCTAAAGTGTAGAAGACAGCTTCCCTCATGTTTTTGTCACCTTTATGAGGACAACCAGGTTCTACTAATGATTTGCTAGAGTGCTATGCATGGCTACTCCAGCATGGAAATCTCGGGGAATTCAAACTTTTTTTATATGTACCAGGGATTTAACCCAGAGGTGCTTAACCACTGAGCCACATCTCCAGTCCTTTTTAGTTTTTTGTTTGGTTGGTTGGGTTTGTTTTTTGTTTTGTTTATTTATTTATTTATTTTGAGATAGGATCTTGCTAAGTTGCTTAAGTCCTCACTAAATTGTTGAGGCTGGTTTTGAACTTGCATTCCTCCTGCCTCAGCCTCCCAAGTAGCTGGGATCACAGGCGAGCACCACCATGCCCAGCTCTGAATTAAAACTAATTAGAAGGCAACTCAGGTTCCTAGAGATACCGAAGATACCACAAGCAACAGGAGGTGGGAGCTGCTTTTGGAGCCTGGGCTAAAAACTAATTCAACCTCACTTCCACCACTTTTTACCCAGATCCAAGGGTCCCTTCCTCTCAATGGGAGAAGTAGCACAAACCTGTGGCCATCTTCAATCTCCCACAGTGGATAGAAGTAGTTCCTTTCTCCAGGTGATTGCCTGGTGGGTTGAGGTTCACCCCAACAGTAACATCTATGAAACTGGGTGACTCTGGAGAAGATACCAAGGAAACCTCTAGCTGCTCATCAGCGTCATCGGTTCATGCGAACAGCCCACAGGCTCATCGCTACATGAACAAATGCTGCTGCTCATCTACAGGTGTATAAAGGAGGCTGTCAACAAGCCAGGAAGCAAAGAAAAAAATAAGAGGGACTGTGCTCTCACAATACCCTTCAAGGGCATACCCTCAGTGACCTAAGGACTTCCTAGTGGGCCATACCCCTCAAAAGTACCATCATCTCCCAATAGCACTACCCTCAGGACCAAACCTTGAAGCATGGACCTTTGGGGGACACTTAGCCAAACCATAGCCTCATGTATTAGTCAAGGTTCTCCGGAAAAACACAACCAACAGAGATGGATAGATGGATGGATAGACAGATATATCACTAGACAGAATGAGGAATGGGTTAATGCAAATGTGGAAACTGCAAAGTCCCACAATTGTCCTTCTACAAGCTGGAGACCCAGAAAGGCCAGTGGTGTGACTCTGGCCTAATTCCAAAGGCGTAAGACTGAACGAGGGGAGCTAACAGTGTAAGGCCTAGTCCAAGGGCAGAAGTAAACTGATATTTCAGCACAGGCAGGAAGAAGAGGGGATTCCTTCATTCTTCCTCTCACATTTTATCCTGTTCAGACCCTCCCTCAGATTACGGGATGAACACCAACATTGGGGGTGCAGTCTACTTTAGTAAATACGCAGATTCAAATGCTAACCTCATCCAGAAATATCCTCAGAGACACACACAGAAATAATATTCAACTCAGGCAGCCTGTGGTGCAGTCATCTAAGGATACTATAAAAATTTCAACTACTTCAATTTTTTGAAGAAACTGAAAACTGCATGAGATCAATTTAGGAAGCCATAAAAAGACGATCAAAAAGATTGACTTGAGGAAGCTGTCAAAGAAAGAGCAGAGAATCCGTGATTTAAATTCCACGTCATCACCACCACCCTCAAGGTTCAAGAGCAGAGAATCAATGCTGAGGGCAGGGAGTACGTGGGCACTGAGATAATAAAAAGACCTTTCCCACCACCCTCGTTCTCCTCTGCATTTCCTTTTTCACACACTTCTATAGTTTTTTTCTGAACTTGAGCTTCATAAAAAATCATATGAGTTCTTATGTGTCTAGCTTCTTTTCCCTCAACTTTATGTCTACCAACAAAACTGCAATTACATTTCCTGCCTGTGTGGAAAGTGGATACTAAACATAGATGACAGAAAAATCAAGAATTGTGACATGCTACCAGGCACAGTGGTGCACACCTGTAATCCCAGCGACTCAGGAGGCTGAGGCATGAGGATCACAAATTCAAAGCCAGCCTCAGCAACTTAACAAGGCCCTAACAAATTACTGATAACCTGTCTCAAAAAAAAATAAAAAGAGCTGGGGTGTGACTTAGTGGTCAAGGATTCCTGGGTTCAATCCCTGGAATAAAAAAAAAAAAAAAAAAGAATTGTGACATGTGAATTCAAATTCATTTCAGTCAGGAGCATCTTCCTCTTCCAAAGTCCTTTATCTCGGAGACAGAGACAAGGTCAAGACCTTGGCAAAGAGGCTTTCATAGTGGAGTTGAAACAAAACAGTATACTATGAAGGGCTAGAGTGGTGGCTTAGCAGTTATGGCAATTGCCTGGCATGCACAAGGACACAGGATGGCAGGTTCAAACCCCAGCACCACATACACAATGAAGTATCAGAGCAATGAAAGTCACATGAAAAACTAAATAAAATTCTCTCTCCCTTTCTCTATCTGTGTCCCTCTCTTAAAAAAAAAAAAAACCAACAACTATACTATTATACTACAAGGGGATCCAAAAGGGAAAGCTTTATGAGTCCTTGTATCCTTATTGCTGCTTAATGAATTAGAGGTTTTTTTGTTTGTTTGTTTGTTTGTTTGATACCAGGGACTGTACCTAGGGATTTGCACAAGTAGTAGGCAAGGGCTCTACCACTGAGCTACATTCCCCATTCCCAGCGCTCAAGTAATTTTAAACACTCTTTTCTTTTTAAGAGAGAGAGAGAGAGAGAAAATCAGAGGGTGGGGAGGGAAAGAGAATTGATTTTATTTTTTCACCTGGCCTTTGTTTCTCAGACAGTTATATGGTGCTGGGGTTTGGATCTAGATCCTCACACATGCCAGGCAAGCGCTCCAACCACTGAGCCACCGCTCCATCCCCTTTAACACTCTTTTCTATCTAAAACAGACTCTCCAGTAAATGGCCAGTGTTTGAGGGTTCTCCTTGTCACCTTTTTTCCTGACCAAATTGTGTCTAGATGTAGGGGAGAGTTGCCCTTTTTCATAGGAAGTAGAGGAGCAGGCATCTGCTACATGGATGGATCCTGTAGTTGCTTTGGTCCTTAGGTCTCTGTGTGGCTACTGGACTCAGGTCCTTGGGTCCAGAGTCATTAGAAACAAAACCTGACTTAGACGAATTCAAGCACAGGCAAGACTTCACTGGGGGAGAGGGTCAGATTTTGCTTGAGCCAGAAGGGACAGAGAGCACTGACCAAGAGTTAGGCTAGCTCAAACAAAGAACAAAGGCATACATCCTTCATGGCTTTGGCAGGACAAGCAGGGACTCAGTCTCTTGACGCCATCACATGAAGGTGGGGTTGTAGCTGCACCTGCTCTCTCCATTACACCTCTTCATCCAATGCACGTCTCATTGCCTTTCCTACTCCACCTTGGGGTTTGTGTTAGTCAGTTTTTCGTCACTGTGACCAAAATATTTGGCATAAACAAAGGAAGAAAGATTTACTTTGGCTAGTGGCTTTAGCTCACGGTCGGCTGGCTCCATTCTTTGGACCTGAGGTGAGCAGAACGTCATGGCAGAAGGGTGTGATGGTGAAAAGGTGCTCAGGTCATGGCAGTTTGGAAGCAGAGAGAGAATGGACAGGGATGGGGACATGAAATGCCCCCAGTGGCCTGCTTTCTTTAACGAGGCCCCACCTGCTACAGTTTCCATCATCTCTCCATAATCCCTTAATCCTTTTTTTTTTTTTTTTTTTTTGGTACCAGTGATCCAACCAAGGGCACTTAACCACTGAGACATACTCAGTCCTTTTTATTTTTTATTTTGAGACAGGGTCTTAAATAAGTTGTTTAGAGCCTTGCTAAATTGCTGAGGCTGGCTGCAAACTTGTGATCTTCTTGCCTCAGCCTCCCCAGCCGTTGGGATTACAGGCATGCACCACCACACCTGGCTCCTTTCAATTTTTTTCTTCTTTTTTTTTTTTTTCAGGGCTGCGGACCGAACTCTGGGCCTTGCACTTGCTAGGCAAGTGCTCTGCCACTGAGCTAAATCCCCAACCCCAATTTTTTTCTTTTTTTAAGAGAGAGAGAAAGAGAATCAATTTTATTTAATTTTTCATGTGGCTTTCATCGCTCAGACACTTTGTCGTGTACGTGGTGCTGGGGTTGGAACCTGCATCTTCAAACCTGCCAGGCAGGCACCGTAACTGCTGAGCCACTGCTCCCGCCCTCCTTTCCAATTTTTAATCCATCACATGGATTAGTCCCCCTGATGAGGTTATAGCTCTCATAATTCAATCATCTCATAAAAGCCCCCACCTCAGAAGATTGCTGCTTTAGGAACCAAGCCTTCAACACAAGAGTTTTTGGGAAATACTTCATATCCAAACCATAACTGGGTGTGCGTTTTACTATGCTAATAAGGTAAAGATAACTATCATTGGCAGCTGGAGCAGTGGCTCAGCGGTTACAGCACTTGCATGGCATATGCCAGAAGGTGGATTCAAAACCTGGCACCACGTACACGATAAAGTGACAGAATAACAAAGGCCACATGAGACACTAAATAAAATTGATTCTCTCTTTCTCTCTCTCACTGTCCCTCCCTCTCTCTCTCAAAAAAAAAAAAGATAATATAGGTTACTTTAGTTACTATTCTATGCATACATTTGCCTCTCACCACATGGAATCTACCCTTCTAATCTAGGAAAGTCTCTAATATTATTTTCAGAACAGGGCAGACTATTGTCCTGTCTCAGTGGGTCTGATTTTAGTGACCTTGTCTTGTCTGCCACCAGCTTCCTGGCATTTTTGCTGACCACATAGTCTCTAAAAGCTGAGCTGATTTCTCAGCTTCCCACCTCTTGGCATGTTATCTTAGTTTGTAGCCTTGAAGACTGGTTCACCTCTGGGGCTGCAGTTGTGGCTCAGTGGTACAGTATTTGTCTCATGCATGAGGACTTGGGTTTGAACCCCAGCACCACATACACAACTGTCAAAAAAAAAAAAAAAAGCAAAAATCAGATGAAAAAAATAAATAAAAATTGATTCTATCTCTCTCTTTAAAAAAAAAGAGACTGGCTCACTTTTTAACTCCTAATTTTCTGCTATAGCTGTTAACTCCATAAGACTAAGAGCTAGGCTGGGTGCAGTGGTACACACCTAAAATCCCAAAGGCTCAGGAGGCTGAGGCAGGAGGAATTCAGTTTGAGGCCAACCTTAACAATTTAGTGAATCCCTAAGCAATTTAGTGAGACCTTATCTCAAAATTTAAAAAAATAAATAAAAGGGCTGGGGATGTGGCTTAGTGGTAAAGCACTCCTGGGTTCAATCCTCAGTACTAGAAAAGAAAAAAAAAAAAGACAGCTTGGCTGTCTCATTTCTGCTTAATCCTAAGGGGTCCTATTTTTCATGGGGGTTTGTGACTGTGTCCGTGTCACAAGTCATCCTACTGCATCCACTTCTGAAGTGTATGATGACGAAGCTAGAGGTCATATCCACTTGCCAATTCAGCTCACACCTCTACCCTCAGGACTTTTGCATTTCTACCAGGTTCTCCATTTAGCCCCTGTTCTCAGCTGCTCACTTTTTCTTCACCTTTTACAAATTCTACATGGAAGACAGCTGAACTGCCTCCCAAGACCCCTCAAGAGTGACCAGGGAAGCCAGGCACAGGGACACACACCTATAATCCCAGTGGCTGTGGAGGCAGAGGCAAGAGGATCCTAAGTTCAAAGCCAGCCTCGGCAACATATTGAGGCCAAAAGCAATTTAGCTAGATCCTGCCTCAAAAAAAAAAAAAAAAAAAAAAAAAAAAAAAAAAGAAAAGAAAAGAAAAGAAAATGGATTGGGGATGTGGCTCAGTGGTAAAGCACCCTTGGGTTCAAATGAAAAAAAAAAAGAACACCCAGGGAACTTATCTGTCTTCTGCTCCCCACAGGTGCCGTAGAGGATCATCAGTCTCTATCATCTATCTTCATCCCTCCTCTTCCTATCTCTTTACTCTTAACATCATCTCAACTTGAGCAGCACTATATATTTTTTTTTAGAAGTATATAGAGATACAGGAAACAGTTGAGGGAGAAACATTATCAAAACAGTAGCAATCAATGTATGTAAACTTTGTTATCCAGAGGTAATGCCAAAGCATAGATAAACCACCATGGGGTTTCACCTGTTGCAGTTTCCCCCAGAAGAACTCATGTGTTAAATGGGTAGCTCGTGGAGGAATGACTTCAGCTTCTGGGATGGTTACCCCATCTTCCCATTCTCCAGACTCCTACGAGTTCTTCATATACCCTCCCCCCTCCCCATCCCCCTCCCTAGAGAGCCATCCTAGAGAGCCATCCCCCTGTTACTCTGAAAGTCATTCCATTTGAGGTTTTGTTAGGTTAGCTGTCTGCCCTACTGCTTCCCCATAAATCCTAGCATCAACAGATGAGAGAAACCATTCGGCCCTTGAGTCTCAGAGCTTGCGAGACTTCACTAAGCATAATTCTATCCATCTCCATCCATTTGATTTCGAAAGCCATAATATCGTCCTCTCTAATGGCCGAGTAGTATTCCATAGTATATATGTACCAAAGCTTTTGTATCCACTGGTCAAGTGAGGGGCATCTGGGTTGGTTCCATAATCTAGCTATAGTAAATTGAGCGAGCAGCACTATGTTAAACACTGTACTTTTTCTAGAAAAGCTCAATATTTTCTCAGCCTACACCATGGAATTGCTCAGCCCCATCACCCGGAAATTTCATCAGTCTTATTTGATTGTTTCTAACACCATCACCTGTAGCATTATAACTCAGGTCGGGGTGACAGGGGCAGTAGTGGGGGCAGAATTCAAGGGCTGTTCACGGTGCTCCATCCTGCCTCACCCTGCTCTCTTCCCCGGAACTTCCTGTCCTGTGCTCTGCAGCGGGATCAGCTCCCACCCTCCTCATTTGTGGCCACCCTCTGTTCAGACAGGCAGTCTCTAGGGCACCTGGCAAGAGCAGGAAGTGGAGCAGGTGGGTAGTCAGAGCTCTCCCATCCTGCTGGAGGGCGGTGGAGTTAGACCTCAGTCCACCTCCCATACCCTCTCCTCCCACTGTCTGGATCTCTAAATTTCAGGATGAACTCATGGTTTGATTATCAGCTGAGACAGACTGAGGGGCATTTGGGGAGTGAAAGACACCATCAAACGTTCTCACTTCTCCCCACCCCACATTGTCATCGCGTGTTACATAACTATAGTCACAAATAGATCTAAAGCATGATAGAACCCAAGCCGTGGCAGCAGATTAAGTTGAATATATCAACACAAACGTATTCTGGGAAACTGAACGGAGCCCCGTAAATCCAAGGTGCGGAACGGGCTCCCCCTGGTGGAACCGCCGGCCCCAGCTCAAGCCAAAGCGCACGCAATCTGCTATCTCATGCAAGATTGGAAGGCTTTCCTTCGCTTCAGGGCCAAGTTGCACTCCTGGCATTCTCTGTCCTGAAATGACACCCAGTTCCAGGAAGAACTGGTTTCTGGGACAAACTTGCACCGACGCCCAGGATCAGTCTGGTCGAGCGGGTTGCCCAGCGTGTCTGGTGCTGGGGAGCTCGGCCCACATCTGCTCCTCAGCCCCACCGGGCTTGACCGCAGGCCACGCCCCTCGCAAAGGGGAGCCAGGGTCACTGGGTGAGGGTGGACGCTGCTGGTCAAGCCCCTGAATCCACAGCCAAGAAGAAGGCCTTGTTCTGTTTACAGTAGGTCTCTCCGCTTCTCCAGTTTCAACTTCACATTTTCAGTTGCCCATGGTCAACCACAGCTCAAAAGCACTAAGTGGAAAATTCCAGAAATAAAAATCCGTAAGTTTTAAAGGCCTTTTATTACAGTATATTGTTATGATTGTTTTATTTTATTAATAATTATTGTTATCTCTTATTGTGCTTAAAAAGTTAAATTTTCTTATAGGTATGTACAGTGTAAAAAATGTTTATATAGAGTTTGGTACTCTCCAGAGGTTCAGGGGGTCATGGAGCGTATTCCTTGTAGATGAAGGAGGACTACTGTATACTGCAAAGAAGGAACCACTGCATATGCAGTTCCCTGTCCAGAGAACATTGCCCAAGCCACCGAAAAATATCCTGGTGCAGCAGGAGAGGCAGTTTGGGGCCTGCCTACATCTGTAAGCAGATGGATCAAAGTGGACATTGGACAATTTACTCTAAAAACATAGCTACACATTGCGCTCGATGCATCCTGGTTTTCATGCATGCCACTGTTTTCTAGGGGAGAAGATTCCCCTCACATATAACTGCTGGATATTCATACAGAACTCCCAGGTGCTGGATCTATCCTGGCTTCATATTCTTAATGATGTGTTGGTATGGAGTTCCAAAGCAGAATCCGCCTCCTAGAGCTGCCACCCCAAGACTCCTCTGTATGTGCTATGCAGGAGGGAAGGTGTAAGGGGGAACATAACACCACTTATTCAATTCTCAACTTCAGTGACTGCCTCAGAGCTTCCTCCTGCCTATCCAGTCTTGAGAGAGTGATTAGACGTGAATAAAGAAAATCATTAATGTGGTGTCAGAATACACAGCATAAGCTACAGCAATTAATGCTTATACCAAAATAGACATATATACCAGTAAGACAGAATAGATAGTCCCGGGGCTTCTTCCAATACAGAGCAATAATAGACACAATATTAAAGAAAAATTAAAAACAACAACAAAAAACATGCTTAACAAAGAAGGAATAACCCACAAACAGTCTCAGAAATGGAATATCCATTCCTGAATGAATGAATGGAGAAGATGAACAGGGCTAAAGCTGTGTTTGGACTTTGAATCCAAGGGTAGCCGGGAGTTCAAGACTGTCAAGCCGTGAGCAAGAAATACTGCCCACTGAAAAGAGGAACAGTGTTACACTGCTGGTGGGACTGCAAACTGGTTCAGCCACCATGGAAAGCTGTATGGAGAATCCTCAAAAAATTAAGGATGGAACCACCTTACGACCCAGCTATCCCACTCCTGGGAATTTTCCCAAAAGAGTTAGAATCACCATATTATAGCGATGTGGCTTCATCAATGTTTATAGCAGCTCAATTTACTATAGCTAGACTATGGAACCAACCCAGATGCCCCTCACTTGACCAGTGGATACAAAAACTTTGGTACATATATACTATGGAATACTACTCGGCCATTAGAGAGGATGATATTATGGCTTTTGAAATCAAATGGTTGGAGATGGATAGAATTATGCTTAGTGAAGTCTCCCAAGCTCAGAGACT